>SNQJ01S0142313.1:27066-48692 GCA_010110895.2 Picea sitchensis
GTAATAGCATAAACTCAATATAAACCTATGTATGTGATCAAGGAATCATACAATAAAACACAACAAGCTTTATAGGAAAGAATCATATTGTTGTATCATATTGAATGTGAAAGAGAGATTACAACCATGGCCTTGATTTCGTAAGGTCCCTTCCAACTGTCCTTCGTTCCCCACACACTTTCACTCCAAGAATTATGAGGGCACAAATATGATAATATTCACAATCTATCTTGACAAAGTGGCTTGTCTAGCCAAGCTAAAAATCTCCAAAGCTCAATCCAATCCAAGCTAATCTCAAAAGCTCCAAAGTTAACCAAAGCTAACTTTCTCCATGAGAGCTCCTCTCCTTTTATAAGTTGAAGAGGATAAGGTGAGGAGGTTAGGATAATCCCACTAAATCATGAAAGAGAGTAAGATCCAAACCATTCGGATGCCACCTCACCCTGGAAGTTTCTCCTTCTAGAAGATTCGAGAAAACGCTCGTTTTTCCCACGTGTAAGCATTCTCGCACCCTGCCTATAGAGCAGCCTGCGAACAGTTCGCACCCTAAGTGTGGGTAACCTGCGAGAATCAAGCATTCTCGCACCCTAATACATAGGCAGCTTGCGAACTTCCTTTTTATAGGGTTTTTACATAGGAAAATGCAACTTCTTTTCTCAGGAAAAGTTCTTCTCCCTTCTCTCTTCAAGAACTCAGGACACTGACCCCTCTAAAGGCAACAGATAGGTTTACATCATTAACAGTCATAGGGATGATGAAAATAATGTGTAACAGGAGCTAGTGGGAGCTAGGCTCTATTTCGAGGTTCGACAATTCGAAGGACAAGGAGCCTGGGGGAGCTCTCATGCAGGAGTCCCGAAACCCTGAAACACGAAAGGTGTGTGTTGGTTCAGAACAGAGAAGAGTGTCGAAAAGGGGGCGCGCGTGAAGATTTTCTCAAGACCTGTGCCAGAGGACAAAGGGACCTATGGATTCATTCAAAGGGTTCCAGCAGGAGCCCGAAGAGCCATTTCGACTCATAAGAAGATCGATCCAGAGACCGGGAGGTCGCAGAACCCTACTGAGGTAGGGGGAGTGCATCAAGTGAATCCTGACCACTCGTTCAAAAGACACATTGACCATTGGGATCAAGCTTACATCACTCCATAGCTTACGTCACTCTATAGATTTGGCACTCCGGAGTTTTTCACGAGTCAACAGACAAGAACTCATGAAGGTTGGAGTTCCGGAGAAGATCTTGGTCATTGGTTTGTCGAGGTCTGAGGGCCTTTGGATCTGTGTATTGTGAATTAGAGCGGTGGAAGGCTCTGAAGCTTGAAGTCCTTAAGTAATTATGGGTCATTGATCTTTTCTCTTGTTTGGGACTTTGCCCATTCGGTTATTCAGAGGAATCAAGGTCTTAATGTATTGAAACGCCCGGAGCCCAGAGCCCTAGAGCACCTGGTTCTTGCCCTTGGTCATATGAGGCTTTAACGCCAAAAAAAATGTTAAAAAGGAATCCCTAGAGTGCTTAGTTTTATGCATTAAATGGTTACAGTCGATAAAGAATGCATCTCGGAGCTCTAACTCTGAATGATCTTGTGCTCAGATAATTAGATCCAATAAGAGCGATACCAGGAAACAATAAATTTTCTGTAGCTCGAGCTTGAAACTTCGCTGGTGTGTTTGGTCCCTCAAGGACTTGGTTTTTCGTGCAGGAAATAGGAAGAGGACCTGTCTTCTTGCATCAAGCGATATTAGAGGTATTTTTTCATCCCTGAGAAAGAACATGAAAAGTAATAACAAATTGTTTTCTTTTCTGGATTTTTTTTACAAAAATGGCCACCTCTAACCATTTAGAACCAACACAAGGGCCAATTCTTCTTGGAAAGAACTATAAATTTTGGTCTCTCCGAATGAGATCCTTCTTACAAGCATAGGAGTGCTAGAATCCAGTGGATCTTGGCTATGTGGAACTAGATCCAGCAGATCTAGCTGCCATGAACAATCACAAAAGATCTGCTCAGACATAATAGAGGAAAAGAGAGAATAAGTCCAAATTATGGATTCCAAACTCAGTGGATGACTCGATTTTCTAAAAAATCACAGGTGTTGTTACCTCAAAACAGGCCTAGGCCATTTTCAGTACAACCTACCATGGAAATTATAAGGTCAAAACAGTCAAGTTGCAGACCTTGAGGACACATTTTGAGACCTTAAAGATGATAGAGTCTGAAACTGTTGATCAATTTATGACCAGAGTCATGGGAATTATAAACCAAATCAGGTTGACTGGTGAAGCCATCCCTGATCAAAGGATTTTTGAGAAATTCTTAAGAATTATTCCAAAGAAATTTGAGATGGTTGCTATAGTCATCCTTGAATCCAAGGATCTCTCAAAATTTTCAACAGATGAACTCATGGGTTCTTTGTTGTCACATGAGACCAAACTGCATCTAGAAGATGAGTCAACAGCCAATGATTTCAAGACTCAATTCACCTTCAGCAGAGGGAGAGGCACAGGAAGAGGTCATAGAGGAAGAGGGAGAAGTCCAAGAAACCATCACTCATCTATAGGTCACACACATCAAAATCAAAATCGTAATTTCTAGCCTCAAAGAGGCATAGGGAGGAGATCCAATGACAAAGTAAGCATATAATGCTATTACTACAAAAAGTATAGGCACTATGAATATGAATGTAGGAATAAGCAAGAATATGATCACTCAAGAACATCCCATGTCACAAATCATGAAGGAGACACCTTTGATGGGATGTTTCTCTCATGTTACAAAATTGAAGAACAACACAAGGACCTCTAGTTGCTGGAAATTGGATGCAGCAATCACATGACAGGTAACAAAGATTTACTTTGATGAATTGACTCTTCTATTTCATCTGATATTACACTTGGAGATGACTCTTTAGTCAAAGTTCAAGGCAAAGGAACTATACCTATTCTCACTAAACAAGATGTAAAGAAAGACATAAATGATGTCAATCATGTTCCAGATCTTAAACATAATATGTTAAGTGTAGAACAACTAGTTCAAAATGGCTATAAGGTACTTCTTGAAGGAGCATCATGTAGGATATATGACAAACCTCCTAGCATAAAATTGATTTCTTAAATCCACGACTCGGAATAGAATGTTTCCCTTTACCCTTAGAACTGCAAATATTATGCACAAAGTGCATCCACCCCCAATGAAACTATGATTTGGCATGCAATATTTGGACATCTACCCTTTCAGAGTCTAAGCCTCATACAAAAACACTCCATGGTCAAAGGTCTACCTATCTTCAAAGAGAAAAATCCCCCATGTGAATCTTGCATTCTCGGAAAACATAAGAGAACTAGCTTTCCACAGTCCTCCACTCGATCCAAACAACACTTAGAGATGGTTCACAATGACCTATGTGGACTAATGAAAACAAATTCAATAGGTGGTAGATTTTATTTTCTAACATTTATTGATGATTTTGGAAGGAAAATATGGATCTATTTCCTCAGACACAAGTCTGAAACCTTTCTAAAGTTCAAGGTTGAAGATGAAAAACAGAGTGGGAAATATGTGAAGGTTCTCATGTTAGATGGAGGATGAGAATATTATTCAACAAAATTTTCAAATTTCTGCAAATCATAAGGAATAATCATGCAAACCACAACCAAGTATACTCCACAGCAAAATGGAGTGGATGAGAGGAAAAACCAGACTATAATGAACATGGCAAGGACCCTTCTTAGAGAGAAATGCTTGTCATATTTATTTTGGGTCGAAGTTGTAGCATGCTCAGTCTATCTTCTGAATAGATCCCCAACCACTAGTGTCAAGATGAAGGTCCCTCAAGAAGAATGGAGTGGGAGAAAACTAAATGTTGCTCATCTTAGGACCTTTGGATGCATTGCACTCACTTACATACCTTATGAATTGAGGAAGAAGCTTGATGATCGAAGTGAGAAAGGAATTTTTGTTGCCTACATTGAGACATCAAAAGATTATAGAATCTATGATCCGATTTCAAAGAAACTCATTCTTAGCAGATATGTCAAATTTCTTGAAAATCAGTTCTTGAGTGAGTCTAAAAATCGACCTATGGAGAGTCAAAATCCATTGTTGCCACTTCCTGAAAACACGAAAAATTCAGGAAAGCAAACACATCAGCCTGTCCTTCCAATATTGTAGGTACAAGGACAACCTGAAATTTCTCAAGACAGTTCTTCTTCAAGTAGAAATTCATCCTCTGAAATTCAAAATCAATGAACTAAAAGCTTGAGAGAGATCCATGAGTAGTTGGATGATATTGATCAACATAATATTTTTGCATTAATGTCATGTCAACCTAAATCTTTTAAAGAGGCAACTAAAGAGCCACATTGGGTTCAAGCCATGAACCAAGAAATTGACTCCATTGAGAAGAACAAAACATGGGATCTTGTTGATTTGCCCAAACATAAGACAAGTGTTGGTGTCAAGTGGGTTTACAAAACTAAACTCAATGAAAAGGGACAGATTGAAAAACACAAAGAAATACTTGTTGTCAAAGGATCCTCACAGCAACCAGGCATTGATTATGGTGAAACTTTTTCTCTAGTAACAAGGTTGGACATTGTAAGAACTCTCTTAGCCATAGCAGCTCAACACAAATGAAAAGTATACCAGATGGATGTCAATTCATATTTCATGAATGGTGTCTTAGAAGAAGAGGTCTATGTGGATCAGCCACCTGGATTTGAAGTCAAAGAGAAGCCAACCAAAATGTATCGGTTGAAGAAAGCTTTGTATTGCTTAAAGAAAGCTCCAAGAGCTTGGTACAACATAATTGATACTTACATGATCAAGAGTAGTTTCAACAGAAGCCCAAATGAGCCACCTCTATACACCAAAACATATTAGCAAGGTAAAATTCTAATTGTTTGTTTATATGTTGATGCCATGATATATAATGGAAATCTTGAGTTAACCTATTTTAAACATGCCATGAAATATGAGTTTGAGATGACAAATCTTGGCATAATGAAATATTTTTTGGGGTTTGAAGTTGACCAATCAACCAAAGGGATTTTTGTCTATTAGAAAACGTATGCAGCAGACATCATCAAAAGATTCTACATGGAAGACTGCAATCTAGCAAAAGCTCTTGTACCCCTAGGCACAAAATTGAGCAAGCAAGATGAAGGCCCTACATTGGATTCTACTTTTTACAAAATTTTAGTAGGCAGTTTGTTGTATCTTACATCAACTAGGCCTGATATTATGTATGCAGTCGACTTTGTTTGATTCATGGAATCTCCCAAAGATTCTCACTGGAAGATGGTGAAAAGGATTCTGAAATATGATGCTAGCACTCTCAATTTTGGTTTATGGTACACTCTATTTGAAGATAATCATCTTTCTGGTTACACTAACACTGATTTTGCAAACAACCTAGATGACCAGAAAAACACCTCAGGGTATGATTTTCACCTGGGAACGAATTTGATTTCTTGGGCATCGAAGAAGTAGCCCATTTTATGTAATGTCCCCATCTTCCTAATCTCTCTAGGAGAAAAATTTTCTAGCCTAATTGAGTTCTTGTGGGCTAGGGAGGAAAATAATCAAGGGAACATGAAAAACGGAAAAAAAGTCAAGTGGGGTTATTATCTCGCATTCATAAGAGAAGGAAAGAAAAGATCAAGTTAGAAGTATAGATAGGAGGAGTCTATCATCAATTCTTACGCTTGCTTATTGAGAAAATAGTTTTGGAGAGCTCTTGAGAAAGAGACTAGGGTTTTTCTGGAAACCCTTCAATTTGCTACTGGTTCGTGTTGCAACGATACACCCTAGCTAGTTTGGAGAAGAGATCATCCAGATTTCTTCCTTGGGATACATTGGCAGCTTATATATTTTAGAGGCAATCTTTCTCTTTCATTTGTGGTTGAGTTGCCATTGTGGGACGAATTTATTTATTGGTGGGTAATTTTAGTGATAGAGAGGGTCAAAACATTGATTGCAAGAGCAATTTCTTACTTTTTGGGTGCTTTTTCCACTTGCTGGGCACCTTTCTTACTAGTTGGACACCTACTTCTAGAGCTAGGCGCAATATTTTTCAAGTGTGGGCACTATTTATTGAATCTGGGTGCTCTTATTAGCATTTTGGGCACATACACTTCCAGCTGGAAGCACATTCAAGGAAAGTACAACATTAATCCCTTCGTGAACTTAGTTACTTGCTTCAGAGGGGATGTGCATCTTGTCTGGGCTAGTATTCCTATGTTTGGGGTTGAATTTGTGGAGTTGTCCATTACTATTACCCATAAATTGTTGTAGTTGCAACACATATTTATTTTCTGGGCAGATCTCTTCCAGTTACTGATATGTATTCATTGCAAAGGTTGTTGTATACATCACTAGCCACAGATGCAAATTTATCAGCACTTTTGCAGGGGCAGCCAACAAAGTTTACCCAGGTTCCTCCCATGTTGTTCCTATTTACTATTTTTGCATGTATGTGTTGAAGTTCTAGCATTTTGATGAACTGTTTTCATTAGTAAATAAAAGACAACAGTAAGGTTATGATTCAATTGGTAAATTGTGCCATACATATTGGTGAATGCAAACTAAAAATACAAAACATCTTAAGTGGACAAACTATTTGAAGAAACATGTAAGTCGGATAACTAAGAAAATCATGAGATAAATCTACAAGGAATATTACATTGTCTCAATATCTTTTGCATAGGCAGAGTATGTAGTTGCTACCTTAGCTTCCTGTCAAGTTGTGTGGTTGAGAAGACTATTGAATGACATGTCACATACAAAAAAGGAGCCAACTCCTATCTTCTGTGACAATACTTCAACAATTGTTTTATCAAAAAACCATGTTTTTCATAAGAAAAGAAAGCACATTGACACTCACTTTCACTTCATACAGGAGCTACTCAATAATGGTGAACTCACTCTTCAATTTTGTGGCTCACGAAACACGAAACCAGCTTGTAGACATCTTTACAAAGCCATTGGGAAAAACAATTTTTAATTTTAAGAGACAACACTTGGGCATTATCAGTGCTGATGTTTGTAACTCTTGAGTTTAAGAGGGAGTGTTAGTTATAACCTCAACAGTGTGTGACTATGTTGTTCTGGCGAGTTGTACCACTCATTAGGATTTGGTATTTGGTGGTTTTGTTTTCCCTTTATATCTTTAAACTATCATCTAATACAATGGCGCTCTGCATTTTCCTATTCTCAATCTGTCTCTTTTGTATTGTCTGTTTCGTTTATAGTTTTGTCACAATAGCCTCTGCTTCAATTTGTTTGTGATAAAACTGCAGTCGACTAGTTCTGGATCTTGAGACTCTGAACTGTACTGGCCACAATTGTTGGCCTTAAACCAGTAACCTATTAGTTTCACAGGTTAACCTCGCATAAGCACCCATAAATCAAGAACGAGCTTCCTGTAATAGCATTCTTTAATAGCTTCAATGTGTTCTTTAACTCGATAGGCAGGCAGTTGTTTCTAGGCAGGTGGGACAACCCTACTACCAGCCCAAAGGCAGTAAAGAGAATGCAGTTAGGAGGGCGGGAAGTAGGCGGTTCTATTCCTTCTCCCTCCGTATCTATTCTATTAGCATTGGTAAGCATACAAAGCATTCTTTCGGCATCTTCTACTTGCAAGCAGGTTTTGGTCTATTTAGGGGAGGTGGTGGCACTGGAGTGGATACATGGCAAATGAGGGGAAATGAAGGGCAGCCTGAAAGGAAAGGTAGTTGGGGTTTGTAATTGTTCATTTTTGTTTTTCATATATATATATATAGAGTGTGTGTGTGTGTGAATGAGATATCAATCTCTTTTCGCGGAAAAACTTGGCCTGTGCAGAGAACTGGCATGTTTAAAATATGGGAACGAGTTTTGTAGCCTTATTATATATGTGCCAAGTTATTTGATATATAACTTTGTAAAAAGGAGCCAAGATGCTGAACTCGAGATCAATGTTGACTGGATAATCTAGTAATGTAGTTCTCTACACAAGCAAAGGAACATCACTTCCAAGAACGTCCACGGAAGCGCCCTTAAATTGCTATTAGTAAATCCGTATCTGGGCGAGGTAATGGCTTTGATGCTGCTAGCAATGGATTTGGATATGGATATGAAGCAACCGAGTGAAGGGAAGCTGGTGCAGGTTCAACTGCTGCTTTTACTGGATCAATGACTGATTCAACCCCCGAAGAAACAAAGGTAGTTTCAGCAACAAAGGTAACAGCATTAACAGGAGCTGCACTGGTCCCTCCACGTCACCCAATGAATCTAACTGCTCACCACCAGCCAATCGTAACGGGATATGTGACCAGCATTACACCTCACAGATCGATTTGGTTTTCAAAGGTGCGATAGGCCCCTAAGTGCAGAAATAAAAATCCCCCAATTGAATGACTATTGATTTGCTCTCCCTGCCTACCTATGGGAAAAGTATAACCGGAGAAAGCGTCCCAAGTCGTCTCATAATTCATCACCATCCCTGGTCGGTCGTCCTTCCCCGTTCAGGAAAGGGGCCAACTCCATCTGTTGGAGATCCAAGTCTAGCGGATTCAGGCGCAGATAAAGATCCAGTGGCAGCGGAGCAAGTAGTACCGATTGAAATCGATCCACCCGTCGCAGATTTATATCCTGTGCCAGCATACGCAAAGGCAGGAGTTTCAGTTGATAGACGCTACCCTTGGATCGATCTGGATTCATTTGCCCTTTTAGAGGTAGTCGTGGTGGCATGGGTTTCTTTGGGTTCTCTCTGCGTACTACCGAAAGCAAGGTTTGGAGCTCTTTGGTTTCATGGTCTTTTGGTCAATTCAATCTTGATTTATAAAAGTCCGGGGAGGGGGAAGAAAGCCAATTGGCAATGGAAGGTCAATCAGAGAGACAGGAGGGGTCCGCGATCGAAGGGTAACTTTCAGTGCGCAGTTCACCTACCGGAGCCCCGTGGGCTAAGGGATGGACCGGAACCCCAACCCCACAGCACACACTTCGTTTTCAGGAACCGCTTATCAACTCTGTTATCTGCAATAAAGAGCAAGGTCGGGTCAATGGTCGAGCAGTAAGGAAATAATGTCATTGGCTAAACGTTTTACTTTTTGACAAAATTAATATTTTTGTTGTTTAAATTGTATTTTTGAATGTATAAATAAATTCAGTGTGATGAAAAACTTCGAAGTACTCAAATTATACAAATTTAACACATATCCAATCATTTATCACTAGATTTCAAACAAAATCAATCAAAAAAAATTGCCAAAAAAACTTAAACCAATTTTACAACTAAGCAATCATTTATACCTTCATCTACACAAATTCAGTCGCAAGCCAAAGTTTTGTTTTGCATGTGTGAGGAACGGAACCACAACGTTTACTTTCAGCGATCACATATTGTTTTGCATTCATAAAGAACGAGCGGATATCTCATACAATAATGCTAGCTTTGGCCGCCATTAATGAGTCGGTGAACCATCTCTACATGCACAACATTCAAAATGTTTTGAATTTACATGTTCCAAACTAACCACGTCACAAGTTAGTGTTAGTGAGAAAGGTTACAAACTCCTAGGTACGTTGGCAGGGTGATTCCTATCTGATTTCTTAATGTGCTGTATGTATCCTTGGCTTTTCCCACGCTATTAAATCATGTAGTATATGTGGTTATAAAGATTTTTATAAAAAGAAAGTGATGTATTGTTGTATTTTCATGATTAATTGTCATTCCAATTATTGGAAATTAGTCACTTCATTGTGTTTTCTCAATAAAAATAAAATTTTAAATATTTAAAAACAAAAACTATTTTATTTTATTTATAATATTTTAATTAATAAATATTTTTTTTAAACATCATAAAAAATATTATTGAAATTTATAAAAATCAATATAATTTTTAAGCATTATTAAACATATTTTAACCATCCTTTAAAAAAATTATTAAATTGTGAAAAAATATTAATTTGTAAATATGTTATATAATGAAAATATATTAATTCTATTATAATAACGTCTTATAATATAAAGTTTTGTAAACTTATTAACAACAAAGCATAGTTTAATAATGCTATACAAATGGATAATATCTTCAAATGTCATGACATGCCTCATTCTTTTGTTTTTGAGAGATATCCAACTTTCACCAGCAATTTCTAACAAGAATTGTTCATGCTCTAGGGAATCTAATTGCATCTTAGCACTATCTATCATCCCCAGACTGATGGTCAAACTCAAGTTGTCAACAAGTGTTTGGAAACATATTTGTGGTGTTTTGCATATGAAAGAAAATATTAGTGGGCTCAGTGGTTATCCCTAGTTGAATGGTGGTACACAACATCTTACCATACAACTACTTGCATGACTCCTTTTGAAGAAGTATACTACAGTAGATTCTCTCATACATGCTAGTTGTCTCAAAGGTTCATGAGGTTTCATAGGTGATTTTAGGGGATAAATTTCACAAATGGCTAATTTTTCATGGTTTTTTCCCAAATATAGATTCACCAATTTTTTTTTTTTTCCTAAAAAGAATTTACCCAAATTCCATAGAATAAAATTATTTTACCTTAAAAATTGCAAAAAAAATATAAAAACTATATAAAATCCTTAGGAATTTGAATAAGGAATAGTAAGATTAGCTTAGGCTTCTACATTTTAATATAAATTTCTATCATTAAAACTATCCGTGGGAGGTTGACAAAAATATTACAATGCGAGAGGCCATTTTTTGTACCCTCAAAGAAAATTTGTTCATGACTTAGAATCACATGAAGCAACAAGCAAATCAAGGTCGTTTCGAATGTTAATTTGTTGAAGGAGACCAGATGTTTCTTCGTCTGCAACCTTATAAGAAGACTTCACTCAAAGTCGAACACTGTCAGAAACTTGCTCCCAAATTTTAATTTGATAATTTGTGACAGAGGATAGGAAAAACGTTAAAACCCTCCACAACCCCAAATTCAAACTCCCGAACACAATACCCAAGTCAATATTCAAAATCTAGTGTTATTAATTTGCAAGAATTTTACCGTGGGAATGAGAGGGAAGAATAATCTGCCTCCACATTTTGTAGATATACCAAAAAAAGATGCAGAAAAATTCTGTTTCAGTTGGTGACCATTACAGCTTCATTGTGAACAAGATTTGGAGGAAAGAAGACCTCCACTCACTCTCTCCAAAGGATAAAACCTGGATGAAGTTTCCTTCAGTTTTGCAAACAGTGACTCGACACAATCACATCAATCCAACGTTCCCAAATGGTCCAATCATAGTGACTTGAGATAATTACAAACCAACCTGTACAAGAAGCTAGGGATTTGTCTCTCCATCTACAGAAATTCAATGGCAACTCACAGTTTTATTTTGCATGTGTCAGGAACAGAACCACAACGTTTACTCTGGGTGATCGGATTTTGTTGTGCATTCATAAGGAACGAGCATATCTCTCTTACAATAATGCAAGCTTCCATCGTGTCCATTGCATCCATGGATTAGATTTTATAAGTCATCTCTCTTGCATGTATCACTCCATGTCTTTGTCATTAGTGAGCCTCATTACCATGGACTATTAAGTTTTAGGGATTAAAATAATTTCTGTAACCATTTCTACATTTTATTTCCAAGTGTGTTTATGTATGAGTTAAGGTTAGATGAATTAATTTGAGGTATTTCTACAGGCTTTGAATCAATGACTTCTTACAGAGTGTCTTAACAACTCACTTCACATCAAGGGATTTATTTATAACATTTTAATTAATAAATAAACTATAAATTAATTTATTTCATTTATAATATTTTAATAAATAAAAGTAAACATGATGCTATAATTTTTATATTCCCTATTTTAACATTAATTAATATGTAGCACAACCACTTTGAAGTAAAAAGTTGTTGATATATATCCATAAATGGTATTAAGATAACAGCTTAAAGTGGAAATGAAGTTGATAAATATATATCAACTACTTTTTACTTAATTTATAAATTATATTGTTGTTGGTGAAGATAAAGAATAGAATGCAAACTAAAAATTTTAAAAATTAAAATTAAAATGAAAACATAGAGATAAACCCTTAAATGACATATAAACCATTGCTTCATCATGTGATAGTCAGTATCAAAGTTATGAAACACACATAATTTTTTATTTTTTTTATTCTACTTTGTCATACATCTATACGTGTTTTTATTTTTTTATTCTACTTTGCCATACATCTATACCTGTTTAGGGTTACCACAGCATTGAAATGTGGCCATATGTGGCCATTGCTAGATTGTTTCCTTATCAAATGGATTTGGCAATAATCTAAGCAAACTGATAATACTTATCAAACTAAGCAAAATTAATGGATTTACAAAACCATAAGTTTACTTGGTAGAATCGTGTTCCCCTCTCTCACATTTCTAAAGAAAGAAAGTGGCATTGAATGTCATGGAGCAATTACTTCGACCCCCAGCACCAGAAGGGCGCTCAGATTGAAGATAACTCAGATATGTCGTATTGATTGTGCGATATGCGCCACCTGTTGATGTGAACTTGTAAAGAAGTAGCTGAAAAACTGGCAGTCGATTTGTCCCATCGTATGCGCTCCTAAATGTGAAAAGAAAAACCCATAAAAATTAATTATCTTGGAAAAATCTACGGTGATCACTACGAAATGAAAAGGGCATGCGGTCCTCACCAATAAGGATGACAACGTATTTGGCTATAAGGCCTTTGTCTGAAAACTTCTTCTTCAGTACGGTAACGGAATCGGACGGTGTATTAGCTGCGACCGACGAGGAGGATACCAGCCCGTATCTCTTTAATGGATTTGAAAAGCCCTAAAATCTTAAAAACTAAACCCTAAATCGAAAGCAAATGTCAGACCAAAAGTTTTGGTTTGGTTTTAGGGAGGCCACATGAGATCATTGAACAATTGTACAGTTTCAAACCCTAAATCCAAAGGTGTTCACTCCCACAGAATAATCTTGTGGATTCTGATAGACAGGTCCTTCATCCTCTCAAAATACTCTCACATGAATGGGCTACTATGATTAAAAAATATACAGTAATAATTGATCACTCAAGCTAGTTTTATAGTGAGAACCCTAAAACCTATTAAAAATCCCTAAAACCTACTCAACTAAACCCTAAATCCAAAACAAACCTATTAAAAATCCCTAAAACCTTAAAAGTTAAACCCTAAATCCAAAACAAATGTCATAACAAAATATTTGGTTTTCGTGAGGCAACATGAGATTGTTGAACTCTTGTAGGGTTTCAAACCTTAAATCCAAAGCAAATGTTTGGACATTTTGCTTTCCTGGAGGCCATATGAGATCGCTAAACTCGTGTATGGCTGTCGTAAAAAGGAGTCCTATATCGTCCCGTGATGTAATTGCACATGGATACCTTTTTCTCTGTGGTCTCTCTAGGGATCTTAAACACATCCTATGGATCTGGGATTCCATGATTGGTAAGCCAAAAACACCCACAATCTTGACAACATTTTATGAATTCCGAGAGAATGATGTTTTCCTCATAGGCTTGATTGAATCCCTAGCTGGCCACTCCTTCCAATTGAATATGACAAAGGTCGAAGACAGGAATATCTATATTGATATCAAGTTGATCAGTAGTTGATGCAACAACACGACATGAGTCGGGAGATTTTTGGGATTGTAGGTGCTACGAGGTAACACAATTTTCTTCCAATCTCCTCGGTACTTAATTATTTGATAAATTAATAGTTTTTCTTATCAAATAAAACAAAAATTGTCCAATACTTACCATGATAGGTACGGAAACGTAATCAAACTGTTTTTTTCCATTCTTCTCCAAACCAAGTCTTTAAAACTTAAACTAGGCAGAACTAGTTTTAAACTAGGTAGAACTGTAAAATGTAAAAGATTAGTGAAAATGTAAAGAGTTGCTAAAACTTAGAATTGGTAGAGCGTAAAATGTAAAGATTAATAACAAAGGCTAAAAATTAACTATTCGTGTTTCCTAGTAATAAAGTATGCATTTACAGTTAAGAGTTAATGATACGACAATTTCATCCATTAATTTACAAGACAATCAGAATATACGAATATCTTTAACTTATAACATGAAAGTTTTTTATCAAAAGAATGATTAATCTATTATCAAAGTGGTGGCATAGAGTTTAAATTTATATATTATTATAAATTATCAAAGTAATTAACATAAATTTAAATTTATATATTATTATAAATCAAAGATAATGAGAATACTCGGCTTAATTAACTGTTTGGTTTTCGTAGATCAAAGATAATACAAATACTGAATAGTCTAATATAAGTCCGTAATGTCGTCGGTGCAGTTAGTGGCCTGTCACTTGTTGGTAGTGTTTTGGTCATTCCAAAGAAACCTTGTCGCAGACACCCGGGATAGGAACGGCTACTTGTTGGATGATGTTTAATAGGACATGGGTTGTGCACCACATCAAAACGATGACATACGAGCAAGAGCGGATAACGGGTGGGGTATGGTATGGTATATTATGTATAGGTTAAGATTTCTTTCTTAGCATGCTAGCAAGAGCGGATAAAGGGTGGGGTATAGGGTGCTATGGTATATTATGTATAGGTTAAGATTTCTTTCTGTTTAGAGATTTGTTTGTTAAAGTTTATAAAGGTTTGTATATATTATTTCTTTGCATTTGAACTTATAATTTATTTTTGTTTTAATATTAAAATATATTTAAGCATATTTTGAGTATAAAATTATTTAAAAATATTAATTTGTAAAAAATAATATTTGGTTTTAATAGTAAAACATACTTTAACCATATTTAAATTATATAAATATTACCTTAAAAAATATTAAATTCTGATAAAATATTAATTTGTAAATATGTTATATAACATGTGAATTATGTTACGGCTTTTAGAACCGTGAGGGCCCGAGAGGGTGAGGGAGGCGTGACCTAAGCGTGGAGAAACGGTTAAGTGGCAGTGGCGGAGGCCCCTGACCAGCAGGAGCCCATTTGGTGGGGGAAGCCGTCCCACCTCCCCTTGCAGGGGTGGTACCTTGAAACTAGGTGAAATGCTTGGCTTCAAAGAATAGTTGTCGACAACTCAAAATTTGTCAAAGAAGATGCATCCCAAGTAGAAGCGCCATTAGAAGAAACTTTAGGTGAAGCCAATCAATCTACAAGCAGGGAGGTCTCATCCCGGGCAATTTATGAGCTCACAGCCCTCTCCCAAATCTGGCAGCCGAGCACAGGTCTTGAGGAGAGCTGGGGCAAGCTCATCTCCAGAGAAGGGATAAAGTCATTTCATAGGAGGCTATTTCGTTTTAAAATTGCTTTGCGAAAGATAAAACCTCATCTTGAAAGCAGCCCATATTCCAAAGGACCCCGAGGGGGTTATAAATACGAACAAATGGACCCGGTTGATCCATTTCGGGGATGTGCCATCCCTTTGCCGTTCCGATGTGGGTTTGCCCCATCTCCCTTTACGGAACCAAAAATCACTGCATTCAATTGGCAACAAGCTCGGAAGGTATGATCAAGCACCAAAGAAGATGATTACTCATACGCGGATCTATGTAGAGTGGAATTTGGAAATTAGGATTACCGGAGACAATCAAATTAGCATTTGGACACATATCCAAAGAGCTAGACTATGAATAGTTACCATTCAAATGTCGGCACTACCACGGATACGGTCGCATGAGCACTACAAAAAAGAATCACGAGAGAAGGCAGTGAGAACGCGAAAGTAAATCAGTGGATCACAGTTCAGAAAAGAGGGACAACAAGATCTAGAAACGAAAAGGAACAACGAAGAGTGACAACCCGAGGCAATTGGAGCAAAACAGGGAATATCGGCCAGGGGGCCCAACCGCATCCTGTCAGCAGCATAAGCGAGAAAACTTAATAGGGAAACGAAAGAACCGAGAAATTATTATGGACAATGAGGAACATCCAAAATCCCCAAAAAGGAAAGATACGAGGGAACAAGGGAAAGCGAGGGAATCACGGATGCAATCCCCCTCTCCTTCATATCTGGAACCTTGGAAGAAAATGAAATAGAACCGATGAGAAGCTCCCTCGAGGGATGAGATCCCACAAAGACCGACCAAAGGCGGGGAAAGGAAGTCCATTAAAGCGAAGAGGGAGGAAGGCGAAGAATTAAAGACGAGGAAGCCAACCCACCATGAAATGTCAATCGACAAAACACAAGAGTAAAGGTCTCAAAGGAGGAGGCCCACATCATCTAATAGTAAAGTAATGAAAATGCGTCTCTTGGGAGCGTAGAGGTGCAGGGAACTCGTGAAAGTGAAGCGTTGGGACGATGAAAGTGGAATAGCGGATATTCTCATGCTCAAGGAACCAAAAATGAAGAATCCCAGCCTAGGATTAGTAAAACAAATGTGGGAAAAGTCTGAGGAAAGCAATGGGTGCAAGGGGCTCCTGGGAGAATAGCAACAACGTGGAAGGAAGGCGGTTGACCTTGTCCAACTCCCGCAACCTTTCGGCGTGGAGCTTCACAGAACTGAAGCATATAGCAAATAAGTTAACCATTGCATTATTCAATCTTTATGTACCAACTTTGCATTTTGAAAAGAAAGATTGTTGGAAAAATTTAAACGAGTATCTAGAACTAATTTCCCACAAACAATATAATCATTGTTGGAGATTTCAACCTAGTAATGAATGGAAATGGGAGGAAGGAACCGGCAAGGATCCAGATCCATGTAAGGTAGAAGACCTTGTCTGACTGATGGGATCTAATGGATTTACCGGCTCCGCATGGAGGAGCTCTACACTGGACCAATAATGGAGACGGGGAGGAGAACACCATTCTTTACCCGGTGGACAGGTTCTCGGTTCAAAGCACTTTGTTGTTGGAAAGGAAGCTAATCTCCACTTCCATCCTCCCCAAGATTACCTCAGACCACAAACCCATCCTACTTTCGTTAGAGGAAGAATAAAATTTAGGCCCAATCTCGTTTAGATTCATCCCTTTGTGGAAAGAAAGAGTGGCTTCTATGAGACAGTCCGATTGGCATGGGCCACCATAGTAACTAGGTCTCCCCACTTTGTAAGGAGCAGTAAAAATAACAAAAGCTTGACTCTCAAGGGAATGGAGTAAAACCACGGAAGCCCGATCCAACGCAGAGAGAAGAGGGCTGGTCGTGGTTGGGAAACAGAATGGAAATAAAATAAATTGTTAACTCAGATCTGGAAAGGGAGCAAACAATCCAAAGTAAAACTTACCCTTCCTTAGGAACCAAAGGAAAGAGAATCTACGGAGATTAAAATCCAGCGGGGTTATACGGAATCAGGAGGCGAAACACATCGGTACTTCTTCCTTGATTTAAAACTCACGACTCTCCAATAATCCACATCCTACGAAATCACAAACAATGATGGGAAGATTTTCAAAGGAATAGAACAAATAAAGGTTGTTGTTGTCTCACGCTTCCACCATCTTTACGACAAGAGAATGATGATGATGATGATAATGAAGAAGTATTGAGGAATTCCTCAAGAACATCCGACTCTGGATTCCTGAAAGATAACACAACACTTATTGAGTCCAACCAACTGAAGAAAGGGAAATTAGTAAAATCCTAATACGGTCCATGGCCCACGATAGAGCAAAGAGATCCGAGGGCAGAATGGTCCACTATTCATTTTTATATGGATATGTTTGGAATATAATCAATGATCTCGCGAGGGAATGATAAAAGGATTCCTCTGAGAAAGAAAAGCGGGAGGTGGCACCAGCTCAGCTCCCTCGCTTTAATCCAGAAAGAAACAAACCCAGCCTCCTTTGATAGATTCAGGCAAATCTCCCTCTGCAACGCTTCTTATAAGATAATAACAAAACTTCTTGCAAAGCGGGAATACAAGGTGCTAACTGGGCAAGCTCATCTCTGAGGAATGTGAGGGAGGAGGAGGTTAGATCAAGGGAGACACATCTAGTTAATGTAATCCCTAGTTGGTATACATTCCGACAAACTTCAGGAAAAGAAGGGCATGTTATTGATCCAGGAAGTTAGACATAGCTAGCGCCTTTGATAGATTAAAGTTGTCCTTCCTATATCAAGTGCTACTCTCATTTTGATTTGAGGCAAGAGTTTGTAAAACTGATATACAAGCACGCACCCACGATGACCCATGGATAGCACCTTTTGAGTATGAGAGGCCAGTGAGGAGTTCTTTTAAATGTTGAGGGGGTTGAGGCAAAGTACGCCCCCTCTCTCCTTGCCTACAATACATTTTAATGGTAGTTCACTTTCAGTAAGGAAGTTGGGCCGGGGAAAGGTTAATAGAATTTGTCAGACTTGAGAACATAGAGGGACAGCAAGCCTAGTAATCGTACTACCATTTTACTTGCGGATGATTCTCTTATGCTGGGAGGAGCCTCAAACAGAGTAGACAATGCATTCAAGGGCGCTCTTCAATCTTACTACAAGGTGTTTGGAGCTCTGATAAGCGAAAGGAAAAGTGTTGTCTATAGTTGGAATGCAACCGAACATGAAATCCAAAGGATTGACAGCACCTTGGGGTTCAAAGGGTATGCAGTTTGGGAAAAGATACAGTACCTTGGGCTGCCATTAACACTGGGCATCAATAAAGTCAACCTGTTGGAAGGAGTCCTAACAAAAATTGAAGGGAAAATTGATGCCTGGGGAGGGATGGCAGCTTACACCGCGGAGAGGAAAATTAACATTGATAAAGCCAACTCTCTCCTCACTGCCGATCTACCAAGCGTCCTATCTCATGGCACCAAAATCGATTTCAGGGCAAATCAACAAAATATTGAGAGACATTTTGTGGCATGGTGGAAAAGGTAACCAGCGTAAATTTCACCTGGTCAAATAGGAGACATCAAAGCGAACTCTGAGAGAAGGAGGTCTTCAAATTCAAGATCCAGATCTCGCCAACACAACATTGGGCAGTAAAATATTGTGGAATCTTTATAGCGACCCCCATCACCCCATCAGCAAAATGTTGAAGCACAAATATATACCGAATGAAAAAATTAGAAATCTACAAAATGCCACCAACAGGAAGAGCACGCTGCTATGGAAATTGTGCCTCAAAGGGACGCAAATCTTTACCCAGGATCTATATTGAGTTCCTGGAAATGGCAGACGGACATGCCTATGGATAGATTGGGTAATGGGGAGGCCGTCCCTGGACTCTAACGCCAGCTTGAACGGAATTCGTGTTTTTCTTGTCCACAGAGGAAAACAGAGTATCAATTATATCTCTAAATGGAATGAGGACGGCTCAGGCTGATTGGCATTTAAACTAATCTTCCCATCGCCTCCACAAGCAGCTTAAAGCAGCTCAAGCGCTCCGAGATCTATTGCATAAGACTGATAAAGACAAATGGGGCTAGGGACCTAGAGGGAGTTATTCCTGACCCGAAGGTTATGTTATGCTTGAGAAGCGGAAGATAGACCACCCCAGACTGTAAAAATCACGGAAGGAGGTATGGGACTCTTTTCCCAAGGTAGAATTTTTTTCTTACGAGGACTCTAATGCACAAAAGATTGGTAGGTGAAAATTTAGTGAAAACATTGCAGACCCTCACGAGGATGTGCTCTATGCAAAGAAACCATGGAAACATCTGACCATTTGTTTGTAGGCTGTCAATTTGCAAACAAAGTCAGGTTCCTTACCCTCCATGGTCTAAATGTTGTTGTCCCCTCGAACACCTCTGTTGTAGACATTTTGTACGGAAGGATTGATATCCCTGCAGCTTTCAATGCAGCTATGGGCGGGAGTTTGGATCTCCATCCTAAGTGTATGTGTAGAGCTTTGGCTTGCAAGAACGAGCAAATCTTCAACAATACAACATGGACCCCCAACATCGTAGCTGCGAAAGAAAAAGGTATCCTCCTAGAAACTTTGAGTTCCCAAAACCACAAAACAGACACCTCTCTGCAGCAGGAAGAAAAGAATTAGCTCGGTAACCCTATGCTCACTCCTAGGACCCAAAGTATTGAAAAACTCTATTCCGAAACAAAATGGAGGCTAGAGACAATCCGATACTTTCCGGAGATAGTGAGCGAGGAATAACTATAGCTTTCTTATTGGAGCCTCAAAGGAAATCCTAAAATCTGTTGGAGGAGGTCATTTACTCAGTGAGGGCGATCTTCTAGAAACTTTCGGTTAAGGGACTCGGGACAACGAACCAACAATCAAGCAGCAATCTTGAGTTTGATAAAAGTGCGGATAGTGAGGAAAGAGGCCACCCGAAAGGAATACAAGTTTTTGGAGATTCCGAAATCTTGATCAAAATTATACATTCGGGAGGACAGTTCAACGATGCTGGACTAAATAAGAACACCGCAAAGACTTTAGACACATTCTCTGGTTAACCTCCCTTCCAAGCTATTTTCCTTATACTCAGGATTCAAACAAAGCGGATATTTTGTGATAACTGTTACCATATACTCAGGGATTCAAACAAAGAAGCAGATATTTTAGCCAATAAAGGCTGCCTTTTGGCCCAAGGAGAACTATGCATAAATGATGGAGACCTAATCAAAATTTGTATTCCTTGAAAAGAACAGCAGCGTGCAAAAGATTGAAGATGGTTTTGAGAAAGATGTAAGGCTTCGGTCAGCTGAATTTCCCATTTAATAAAACACATAATCGTTTTAGTTAAAAAAAAAACAACATATTAATTCTATTATTATAATCTCATATAATATAAAGATATAAAGTTTTGTAAACATATTAATAGCAAAGCATAGTTTAACGATGGTATAGAATTGGAATTTCATCAAACTCATTTAAAAAAATTAGTAATCGTGATAAAAGAAAGATTTTAGATAAAAAGTATTTGAAACGTTTGGGAAAAATACATTGGCCTAAAAATGTTGGATTTATTCGTAAGAGTATTGCAATTTTTCACCATTAGAGACTATTCAATGACTATGGAGGATTTTTAATATATTATATATTATAAAATGGTGTTTAAAATATCATTTATTTATTACTATAATTTTATTAATTTATAATATTTTTATATATTATTATATTTTTATTTTTATTCAAAACTATTTATAAATTTTTGGATAATAATTTATAATATTTTTATATATTATTATATTTTTATTTTTATTCAAAACTATTTATAAATTTTTGGATAATAATATGTTTTAGTTGAATTAATTTAAAAAAAAATGGAATAAACATATTTATAAAATTTGTGATATAAAATAAGACTGAAATCTTTTAAAAATGTATAAATATAAAATTTTAAAGTTGATTTTTATCATTTTGTTTTTTTTTTTACCTCAAAATTTCACTCTTTATGTTGACTTCATCATTTTAAATCTTAGTAATTCTTTTAAAAATTTCTCTCTTTATGTTGACTTCATCATTTCATCATTTTATGTTCCCTTCATCATTTTGAATTCTAGTAATTCTTTTAAAGTTTATGTGGATAGCATATTTTTTTGTTTTGAGGTCCATTTTTACCTCAAAATTTCTCTAATACATTAAAATTTGGGCATTTAGCTAATCCATAAATATATGGCAATTTTCTACAAAAATTTTCCAACATAAAAAATATATATAGTTTTTCTAATCAATATTTTTTATACCATAATTTTTTTCATGATCAAAAAAGAGTTGACACTCATAAATAATACATAAATTATATTT
>SNQJ01S0142314.1:0-24686 GCA_010110895.2 Picea sitchensis
CAAGTCCCTATCTGATACAATTGTTGTGGGTAGTCCATGCAATTTGAAATTTCTCTTCTGAAAATTTTCAGAATGTTTGTTGTCTTATGAGTAGACATTTAAGGGAACAAAGTGAGCAACCTTGTTCAACTTATCAACCACAATCATGATGGTATCATTATTGGGTTGTTATATTATTTGCAGTGAAAGTATAGTGGAGTTGAATCGACTGACGATTGAAGTCGAGGTAGATCGACAACATCAACAACAAGTCAAATTCAAGGTGGATTGACAGCAGGTCGAAGTCGAGGTAGTTCGACAACATTGATAGCAAGTCGAAGTCGAGGTAGATCGACAACAAGTCGAAGGTTGAGGGAGTCTACCGGGTAAATTTGAAGTCGAAGATATCGACAACAATTCAACAGACAAGAGGTCGAAGTGTGGGCATGAGACAACCGACTAGAGACCGAATGGTAGTTGACTGGTAAACCCAACTTGGAGTCGACTGTAATAGAATCCTAAGATTTGTGGGATGTGTAGCCAATTATATGCATGGATATGTAATCGTTTTTTGGCACCAATATTTAGGGTTTTGCATGTTTTAAAGCCTATAAAGAGGCATATTGTAAGGTTGTAAAGGCTAATGCAAAATATGTTATTGCATGTGTAAATCATAGGTTGTTGGTCATGCATATGTAAGCCGAATTGGCTACAGGGTTGTTCTTGCCTGTGCAAGAGGGTATGATGTTGATTGTGTCTTAAGTGTGGACCAAGGTTAGACATGTAACCTTTTATTATGAATGAATAAGACAACAAGAGAGTAGAATTATCAAAAGAATGTTGGTTTTCCCGGTTAAGGGTTTCCAGAGTAAAATCGTGGTGTACTGTGTGATTTCTTGTATCATTTTCTTTCTTGATTAAATTCTTCTTCTCTTCTGTTAGGATTATTGGGGAAGTGTCTTTCATTTCCTGACATGTGGTATTAGAGCTTAGGACTATCCTGACAAGTGAGTTATCAGAGCAGTGTAATGCTTTGGAGAGTAAATCATATCTTTATTTGCAAATCTTGAATCTGAGAACTAAACCATAGGTACAGTAAGATTTGTAAGTCGTACATTGTGTTAAATATCGTGGTAAAGAATGGAGAGCAGTTCTAGAATAGAGATAGAAAGATTCAATGGCCATAATTTTGAGCTTTGGGAGCTTAAAATGGAATATCTTCTTGTAGATCGAGAATAATGGACAACAGTATGTCCAGGTACCCGACCGATAGGCATGTTGACAGAAGAATGGGAGAAACTTGAAAGAAGAGAAAGAATTATGATTCAGCTTTGTCTTGCATATTCGGTGTTGTTGAATGTCTCGGGCGAAGATTCAGCGAAGAAACTATGGGACAAGTTGGGAAGATAATACCAGTTGAAATCTCTAGTAGATAAGTGGTTTCTCATAAAGAAACTATATCTTCTAAGGATGAGTGATGGAAGTTCGGTGACTGGCCATTTAAATTCATTTAACACCATGTTGATCCAATTATCATTTGTGGATATAAATCTCACTGATGAGGAGAAGTGTGTAAACCTATTATGTTCTTTGCCAAACTCCTGGGATGGCTTAGTCGTGGATATTGGGAGTAATACAACCACACTAGTGCTAGAGGAGGTGGTTGCTTCTTTGTTGTTGGAAGAAATGAGAATAAATAACATGGAAGGATTGACCAAAGATACTCTGGTAGTGAGAGGTCAACCGATAGACAGAGATAAAGGCAGATTCTCTGGTAAAAATTTTAAGTTGAAGGGTATATCTAAATCCCCAATTCAGTCGACGTGAAGATGATGTAAATGCAATAAAGTTGGGCATTATAAAAAGGATTGTAAGTCAAAGGAAACATAAGTCAGTTCCAGATCCGACATGAAGAAGTCGACTAAGATAAAGATGACCTCGGACAAGGGAGGCGATGTGTACCTAATGTCGACCAGTACATAGTCGAAACAAGATGTTTGGTTGATTGAATCAGGAGAATCCTATTAAATGACACCACATAAAGAATGGTTATGTGAATATGAATGATATGATGGGGGTGATGTGTTCTTGGGGGACGACTCGAAAACCAGAATTGTTGGATGGGGAAGAGTCTGACTGACACTGCATGATGGAAGGAAAATAACCCTTCCAGGTATGCTACACATTCCAAGTTTGGAAAGAAACCTGATATATGTCAGTAAGATGAGTGATGCAGTTGTGCATACTCTCTTTCAGAAAGATTCGTACAATATGGTCAGAGGTGTGATGGTCTTAATGAAAGGATTTCATATTGGTACCATGTATAATTTGTTAGGGAATGTTGAATCGTATGGATGCAATAATATTGTTGCTCATGAAATCAAATCGACTGTGACTCGACTCGACTCGATGTCGAAACAACTCGACTCGACTCGAGCTAAGTCGGTTCAAATCGACTCGACAAGACATGATGAAATCGACTCGACCAGGCTATGGCATTAGAGGATGGGACACATTGGAGAAAAAGGACTTCGAGCTATGCAAATCAAAGGTATGGTCGAAGGTTTTCCTGAATGTGGTTTAGAAATCGACTTTTGTGAACATTGCATATATGGGAAACAAAGTCAGGTGAGGTTCCCATCTGGAGCAACAAGGGAAAATGGGATTCTAAAACTGGTGCATAGTGATGTGTTTGACTCGGTTACAATGCCTTCACTTGGTGTATCCTTGTATTATGTCTCCTTCGTAGATAATTTTTTTAGGAAGACATGGATATATTTCCTGAGGAAGAAATCAGAAGATTTCGATAGATTTAAGGAGTTTAAATCTCTTGCGGAAAACTAGAGAGAGAAGAGGATTAAAGTGTTGAGAAATGACAATGGTGGTGAATTCTGTGGAAAGGAATTTGATCATTTCTACAAGCAGTGTGGCATAGCACGCCAAAATACCACACCATATACCCCACAACAAAATGGAGTTTCTAAGAGAATGAACAAAACGTTGATGGATAAGGAAAGGAGCATGCTCAGTGGTGTTGGGCTCGCACAAGAATTATGGGCAGAGGATGTCGAGACTACAAGATATCTGGTGAATATGTCTCCTTCGTCGACGCTAGTCGACATGACTCCAAATGAGGTATGGTCAGGTGAGAATCCTTGGATGGCACATCTCAAAGTTTTGGTTGTGATGCATTTGTTCATGTTCCAAAGAAAAAGAGGAGCAAGCTGGACAAGAAGGCAGTCACATGTATTTTCATCGAATACAAAGAAGGAATGAAAGGATATAATATCGGGGATCCTACATCAAGGAGAAAAATGTATAGTAGAGATGTGGTCTTCAAAGAATTCATAGGTAAGTCTGAGCCTGAGGAAGTTGTTCAGATCGATAATAATTCTGATACAGTGAGGTTTGACCTGAGGAACGAAGAAGATGATTCATATGATTCGATTGAATCTGAGGAAGAGGTGGAACAATTGACTCTGGTGATAAGGAGGTAAGAAAGAGAAAGAAAACCAGTCAAAAGGTATAGTCATCCTGACTTCCATTTTGCATTCGTGTTAATTTCCATCTACGATGATCCCAAGTCGGTCGATGAGGTAGTCAAATCGACATAGGGTAAACTCTAGAAGGATTCCATGGTCGAAGAGATGAAATCCTTGTACAAGAATGAGACATGGGATTTAGTCAAGTTACCTAGTGGAAGAAATCTCATCGATAGAAAGTGGATGTTTAAGAAGAAGATGAATGTCGCAAGACAAGTCGAGAAGTTCAAAGCTCGACTGGTAGCGAAAGGATATTCCCAATTCGAGGGAGTCGACTTTAGTGGTATTTTTTCCCCTGTTGAAAAACTAACTTCCATTAGATTCCTAAATTCTTTGGCTGCAACATTCGATCTGGAGATATAACATATGGATTTGAAGACAAGGTTCCTACATGGGGACCTCGAAGAAGAAATCTACATGAAACAACCTGAAGGGTTTGTAGTAAAGGGCAAGCAAGAGTTGGTGTGAAAACTCGAAAGATCCCTTTATGGTCTAAAGAAAACGCCATGGATGTGGTACCAGAAGTTTGACACATACATCCTTAGTTTTGGATTTGTGAGAAGCAAAGTTGATCACTGCATATAATCCAAGGAAGAAGGTGGGAATTTCATATATGTAGCTTTGTATGTCAATGACATGTTGTTGATTGGAAACAATGTGGACACAATAAAGAGGGTGAAGAAGAAGTTATACTCCAAGTACGACATGAAGGATCTCAGTGCAGCTAACTTTCTTCTAGGAATGGAGATTAAGAGAGATCAAGCCGCTATAAAGCTCTAGTTGAATCAGATGAAGTATATTGAAACAGTTATGAAATTATTCAACATGCAGGATTGCAAACCGGTGAAGGTGCCAATTCCTGTGCGAGCAAGGCTTATTGTTGAACAGTGTTCAAAGACACATGAAGAAATAGAGGACATGGAACATGTTCCCTATGCAAGTGTAGTTGGTATTCTGACGTATGCGATGGTATGCACTTGACCAGACATTGTGCATGTAGTGGGAGTGTTGAGAAGGTACATGTGGAAACTTGGAAAGGAGCACTGGACAACTTTCAAGAGGTATTTAGGTATATGTGTGGCACAAAGGACTATGCTATATGCTACCAAGGAAAACATGGATGTGACAGTGGTAAATTAGATGTACATGGATTTGTGGATGTCGACTGGGCTGGAGATCTGGATCGATGGAGGTCGACCAACGGATATGTCTTCAAGATGTCCAGTGGAGCAATAAGTTGGATGAGTAAGCGACAGGAGGTCATAGCCTTGTCGACAATAGAAGTTGAATACATGGCGGCCACTCATAGAAGCAAAGAAGTGGTATGGCTTCAAAGGTTGTGTTCAGGAATCGAGTTAGAGTTGAGAGCTATGAAGGTAAGTTGTGATATTCAAACCGCAATATTTCGAGCAAAGAACCCTTCTTATCATTCAAAGACTAAGCACATTGATGTACAATACCATTGCATAAGAGACATGGTGGAAAGTAACAAGGTTCTACTGGAGAAAGTAGACTCGTTGGAAAACATAGCAAACTCATTGACCAAGTCTGTGAGTGTTGTGAAGTTCTCTTGGTGTAGAGAGGCAATGGGAATTGTTGCCTTGGTTCTGTGACAGAAAGTTTAGGAATATCTTGTTTCAACAAAGAAGACAAAGTGTGGGAGAATGTTGGGTTGTTATATTCTTTGTACTGAAAGTCTATTCAAGGTGAATCGACTGGTGGTTGAAGTCTAGGTAGATCGACAACATAGACATCAAGTCAAAGTCGAGGTGGATTGATAGTAGGTCGAAGTCGAGGTAGATCGACAACAATTTGAAGATTGAGGGAGTCGATCGGGTAAAGTCGAAGTCAAAGATATTGATGACAAGTCAACCGACAAGAGGTCAAAGTGTGGGCATGATATGAGAGACTAGAGATCGAATGGAGGTCGACTGGTAGTCGATTGGTAAACCCAACTTTGATTCGACTGTAACAAAATCCCAGGATTTATGGGATTTGTAGCTAATGATATGCATGGATCTGGAACGATTTTTGGGTGCCAATATTTAGGTTTTTTCCTGTTGTAAAGGCTATAAAGAGGCGTTTTGTAAGGTTGTAAAGGATAATGCAAAATATGATATTGCATGTGTAAATCATAGGTTGTTGGTCATGCATATGTAAGTTGAATTGGCTACATGGTTGTTCTTGCCTGTGCAAGAGGGTATGATGTTGATTTTGTCTTAGGTGTGGACCAAGGTAATATATGTAACCTTTTATTTTGAATGAATAAGACAATAAGAGAGAAAAACACTCAAAGGAATGATGGTTTTCTTGGTTAAGGGTTTCCAGGGTAAAATCTCGGTGTACTGTGTGATTGCTTGTGTCATTTTCTTTCTTGATTAAATTCTTCTTCTCTTCTGTTAGGATTAGTGTGGAAGTGTCTTTCATTTCCTAACAATCATGTTTCTTCACTAATCCTGTAATAAAGTCCATTATATCACCTCTCACTTCCATTCTAGAAGTGGCAAAGGATGTTGCAAACTTGTTAGATGTTGATGTTCAGTGTTGACATGTTGACACTCTATACATCTTGCAATTTATATAGCAACATCCTTTTTCATTTTTGAGACAAAAACATTGATTCATTGAAAAATCAATCATTTTCTAGTAACTTGGATGGCTTGAATATGGCCTCTTATGGATTTCATAGATGATGATGCTTCTCAACTTTGTTGAGTTGAGAATATACATTATATTATTTTAAATAAGAATTCCATTATCAATTAGCTGGTAACCTTCATACTTATGCTCTATTTTCTCTTTCTATATTCCATCTCTCACTTGGACATCATTTTCATTGACAAAAAGGGACTTTGTCACTCTTTTCTTCAAATTAGATTGAAAAATGTCGATAGTTTCCATATGTATCACGTGTAATTTCTTGTTGAGTGCATTTGCAACCCTATTTTCTTTTCCTTTTATTTGTTTGATCTCAAAATCAAACTCATAGAGAAATATCAACCATCTTTCTTTCCTAACATTCAAGTTTAGTTGGTCAAATAAATTCTTCAATCCATTATGATATATCATTAGCATGAACTTCTTGCCCATCAAGTAGTGTTACCACATTTTCAACACACATACTATAGTAGCAAGTTATAGATCATCAGTTACATATTTTATCTCGTGTTCATTTAGCTTTCATGACTCATAACACACCACATGGTCATCTTGCATGAGAAATCCATTGAGTTTTCCCTCGTGTGCATCTATGCACACAATAAAATCATTGTCTAGATCTGTAATATTCATAATTGATGCACCGGTGAGGAATTTTTTCAATTGTTGGAAACTTTCCTCACTTTTTTGGGTCCATTCAAACTTCTTTCCTTTCTTTTGCAAGGAAGTTATTAGGAATGCAATCTTAGAGAATCTCTCGATGAATCTTCAATTATAACCGGCAAGACCCATGAAATATTTCACATCTATCACATTCCTTGGAGTAGACCAATTCACTATTGCCTCAATCTTTTTTGAATCCATGGATACTCCTTCTTCTAAAATAGTGTAACCCAAATAGTGAACCTTTTTTTTTTATAGAAGTCACATTTACAAAAAAATTCATATAATTGGCATTCTCTCAACTCTTTCAAAACCATTCATATATGTTCCTTATGCTCTTTTGTATATTTCAAATAAACTAATATATCATCAAGGAAAACAAGCACAAACTTGTCAAAGTATTTAATGAATACACTATTCATGAGACACGTGAATGTAACTAGGGAATTGGTGAGACTGAATGGCGCCACTATGAATTCATAATGGCCACTTTACCTAAGGTTGTCTTGTGAATGTATTCTTCTTTAATCCCAACTTGATTATATCCTAATCTCAAATCAATTTTTGAAAATGCCTTTGCCCCTCTCATTTGGTCAAATATATCATAAATATGAGGCAATGGAAATTGTTCTTCATCGTAACTTTGTTCAATTGTCTATAATATATACAAATTCTAAGAGTTCCATCTTCTTTGCATGAACATAACTGGTACTCCCCAAGGGGACAGACTTGGAAAAAAATATCATTTCTCTAGCAATTCTTGCAATTATATTTTCAACTCCATCATCTCTAGGGTACTCAATATATAAGAATCCTTAGACATTGATGTAGCTCCACGAGCAAGGTCAATTGAGAAATCAATGTTTTTCTTTGGAGGTATACCTATAACCTCATAAAGAAAACATCTTTGAATTCATGCAATATTGAACAATCCTCAAGTTTTGGACTCTTGTCTTCTATTGGTTTCAAAACATGTGATGCATACAACTAGCATCCCTTTCAAAATCACTTATTCATATATAAGGTTGAAATCTATCTTATAGAGATGGCCTTCTAAATACATCTTACCACCCTTAATTTTCCATGGTTATCTATAAAATTTAATGTTGTATTGTAGCAAGCAAGTCTAAGTCAATGTACTTCTAACTGTTCCATACCAGTGAGGACATCATATGAACCAAGTGGAAAAATATTCAAATTTTCTTATGTGAAGTGTCCATTCAAGTCTAGTGGAAATATCTCCACCATTTTACCAATTTTTAGCTTGGTTCTCATATATAACTAAATTAGCCATTGTAGATTTTAACCTTGTACAATATTTACTGCAAACTGATTTTCAGTAAAAGAACAAAAAATATACAATGGAAAATACAAACATTACACAAAGATTATTTTTCCCCTGGAACCGCAAACCGAGAAAACCATCATATTATATATTCATTCATTGTGTTACATTGTTTACAAAAAAATATACATATAGGATCCATCGACATCCAACACCCTAACCCAATGACCTGGATTAGTCAACAACCCTAATTCCTTAACCGGAAATAGAAAACCATCTGCAAAAACCATGTGTTGAAAAACCTCCCAACAATGGACATGAAAAATGAGGCAAAAATGCAACATGTTTGTAACATCCTCGACCACCCAGGTCGGGCCATGCTACACCATAGAACGCTTTTATTCTCTCTGCAGAACATAATGTAACATACCCAACATCCGACTGAGTTATGCCACATAAATTTTTCGAAATGCATGCAATTAAAACATATACACACAGAGCTCTTACAAAAATTTATATATAAAGCGTAAACAGAAAAATACATTATGTAAATGCACAGATTCATACTAAAATAACAGTAAACATATACATGCAGCATATACAGGAAATGCCCATAATTATAAAGACAGTTATAACCACACACAGGATAAACCCATAAAAATAAACACGTAAATAATAATGCAACATGTAAATTTATGACACAATTGACACTTATCTTGGTAAGAATATCACCAACTGTGTGCAGACCTTCCACGAACCTCCCAGCCTTAGAACACACTACTCATCACTCTCAGCAGTGGGTCACCCCCAAGATGGGACTAAACTCCACCCGAGTAAAGGGATTCCCAACCAGGCTAATGGTTCATAGACAACAGGAAAGACTTTGTCACAGGTGTCAACTCAAACTAATAGACTACAGTCCCTCATTCCCCACATGTCTGTCCCACCCTAGGAATCTTTCCCCTTCTCTTCTCAACAGTCCTTTGACTGCCCCACTTCCTTTCTGGGCTTTAGCAATAGGCCAGACAAGAAGTCTCAAAGCCATGTAATTGCAATTTAGCACCTTCAGGATATCAATTCCCAAAAATTATCTTACCCAGAGAGAAATTTCTCACGGGCCTGACAACCCGCCTCTTCAATATCCCACGGGCCTGACAACCCAATTCTTTAGTCCATCTCCCAAGCTAACCAGGTATACAAACATGTATGGTTATGGATACAGATTTAGGGAGGTATTGAAGATAGCTCAATGAGTGTGTGAATGATGATGGAGTGGTTGATTGAATGATGGAAGGATCATCCGGAAATGAACTAATTCCAAACAATATGTATGCATGTACCCAGCTTGACACTTGTCATGTTCGGAACTACTTTGGCCCACTTGTCCCCAACTTTGGAACTTAGGATAAAATAATTATCCATACTTTATACTTTAAGAAATATTAATATAATATTCCTTTTTAGCTTAATCTCCCTAGCTTAGCCCCTTTTCCTTAACTTTTAGCCCTCCCTTTCCCTAACTAGTGGAGTTTAGTCCCCCATACTCTTTTATCGTGGTCATTCTGCGCACAGCGATGTATTTTATATTAATTATGATATATATACAAAAATAGGCTCATTGACCTTTAACATCTAGGATCTTCGGCCTAATCAAAACATAAGCATCGTAGTTTATAATAACTGGCTCACCAGCCTATAAAACACATCATATACACAAAGGCTCATTGGCCTCAAAATCGCGCGCAGTATCCTGGAATGTGCACACTTCATCATTTTACTACGCAGTACATGCGCGCACTATGCCATGAAAGGTGCATACAAAAATGATATCAAACATCTCACCAGCTTAAGTACATTTGTATCTACATTTACAATTGGGTTCAGCCTAGGGATGTTACAATCCCCTCCCATTATTTATGCATTGTCCTCAGTGCATTATGTATACATATATAACAAAATTTCAAAAATCCTCAAAAAGATGTGGGTATTATGCCTGCATTGCATCCTTATGCTCCCAAGTAGTGTCCTTAGGACCGTACCAAGTCTATTGGACCTTTACAATCCCTATAGCTCAATTCTGAAGCTGTTTGATTTTTCGGTCCAAAATGCGTACCGGATGCACTTGGAAAGCGCCTTCTTACTCCACCTGAATCACATTCCAATCAATAACATGATTAGCATCAGGTATATATTTCTTTAGCAATGATACATGGAATACATTATGAACGTACATAGATGCAGGAAATGCAATCATATAAGCTATTATACTAATCCTCTCTAGGATTTCAAATGGCCCACAATAGTGAGCTTCCAACTTTGAACAATTTCCCAACTTCAGGGAACTCCTGTTGGCCTTCACTTTCAAAAATACATGGTCTCCCACTTTAAATTCCCTGTGATTTCTTCCCTTATCAACATATCTTTTCTGCATGTCTTGGGAAACCTTCAAATTTTGTTTTATTTTCAATATTTGTTCCTCCATTTCCCTCAGTAAATCTGGCCCAACCACTACTCTATCTGCTGGTTTATCCCAACTTATCGATGTGTTGCACTTTCTTCCATAAAGTGCCTCAAATGGGCTCATCTTTAGAGATGTTTGGTACCCATTGTTATAAGCAAACTATACTAAGTGTAGGTAGTCTTCCCATTTTGATGGTTTATCCATCACATACATCCTCAACATATCATCAATCACTTGATTCACCCTCTTTGTTTGTTCATCTGATTTTGGATGGTAAGTTGTGCTAAAATTCAAATTTTTTCCAAATCCATTAAATAATCCTTTCCAAAAATTTGAGGTAAATTTTGGATCTCTGTCAGACACAATTGTCTTGGGTATGCCATGTAATCTAGCAATTTCCCTCATATAAACATCAACAATGTTGGCTACCTTGTGAGTGAGCTTAACTAGAATAAAATGGGTAGCTTTAGTAAGCTTATCCACCACTACCATGATAGAATCATGTTGCTTGTTTGTTCTGGGCAGTTTGGTGATGAAATTCATTGTTACAACTTCCCATTTCCACTCAGGAATGGGTAATGGTTGTAGCAAACCAGCTGGGTGTCTATGCTTAGCTTTTACCTTTTGACATTCCAAACATTTGGTAATAAAATCAGCAACTTATTTCTTCATGCCTGGCCAATAATATTGGTTCTTGACAGTTGCAATAGTTTTCTGATAACCTTCGTGTCCAACATAAGGTACATTATGCATTTCTCCCAATATCATATTTTTCAATTCCTAGGAATTTGGTACATAAATTATGCCCTTGTACATGAGAATTTTATCATTATCTAGCTTGTGTTCTTCAATTTTCTACTGCAAATTACATCACTGTAACTTTGCCACTAATTCTTTGTATTGAAAATCTAATTTGGCAGCCTCTATAATTTTGTCTTTCAAATTTGATTGGTACATGCTAATGGTTGTAGCGTGCATTTCATGCACTCTTCTGTTGAGTGCATCAACCACTTTGTTCTCTTTCCCCTTGATATGTTTTATATCAAAGTCATATTCACTTAGAAATTCTAACCATCTGCTTTGCCAAGCATTTAGAGTTGGTTGATCAAATAAATATTTCATACAATTATGGTTTGTCCTCAACTCAAACCTTTTCCCCATGAGGTAGATTCTCCATTTCCTCAAGGCATGTATTATGGTTGCCAACTCCAAATCATGAGTGGCACAGTGTCTTTCATGCTCCTTCAACTTCCTTGATTCATAACATATAACAAACCCATTTTGACTGAGGAATCCACCAAGTCCTTCTTTACATGCATTTGTGCATACAATGAAGTCTTCATTTGGGTGTGCAATCATTTGTATTGGAGAACTTGTTAATAATTGTTTAAAGTGTTGGAAACGCTTTTCACAATCCAATGTCCACTGAAACTTCACACCCTTATTTTGCAAGGAAGTGATTGGGTGTGAAATATTTGAGAATCCTTCAATGAATCTCCTATAGTATCCTACAAGGCCCATGAATGATCTGACCTCTGTCACATTTTTTGGCGTTGACCATTCTCTAATGGCTTATATCTTTTCAGGATCCATTGTTATCCCATCCTTTGAAATGATATGTCCCAAATAATGAATTTGCTTTTGATAAAATGAGCACTTGCTCAATTTGGAATACAACCGATGATCCCTTAATACTTGCAACACCATCCTCAAATTATGCTCATGCTCTTCTTCTGACTTGGAATATACAAGGATGTCATCCAAAAAGACAATGGCAAACTTGTCTAAATATTCTTAGAAAACACCATTCATTAAGCACATGAAAAGCTGGTGCATTTGAAAACCCAAATGGCACCACTGTGAACTCATAATGACCATACATTTTCCTAAAGGCAGTCTTTCTGATATATTCCTCTTTAATCCTTACTTGATGGTATCCTAACCTTAGATCTATCTTTGAAAATATCTTTGCATCCTTCAATTGATCAAAGAGATCATCAATCCTTGGCAGAGGATGCTTGTTCTTTACATTCACTTTATTCAACTCTCTGAAATCAATGCACAATCTTAATGTTCCATATTTATTCTTCACGAATAAGATTGGGGCACCCCAAGGTGACACACTTGGGCATGTATACCCCTTCTTCAAAAGTTCTTCAAGCTGCATTTGCAACTCTTTCAGCTCTGGTGTACTCATTCTGTAAGGAGTCTTTGACATTGGAGCTGCTCCAGGGATTGAATTTATAGAGAAATCAATATCTCTCTTTGGGGGTAGTCCTAGTACCTCCTTGAACACATCGTCAAACCCTTTTAGGACTGCATGATCTTCCAAATTTGGCACCTTATCTTTAGGTGTCTCTTCCATATGAGCTGCAAATATTTGACACCCTTTTCTGTAACATTTCTTCAGCTGTAATGCTGAAATTTCTCTAATGGTTACTTCCCTGGGAATTCCCTGCACTCTCCTTAGGTTCCCTTCTTCATCCAAGCAAGTAAATGCCTTGATATGGCATTCTAGGATAGCATGATGTTGATCCAACCAATCCATTCCAATTAGACAGTCATAGGAACCTAAAGGAAAAATGTTCAAATCTTCCCTGGTGTTCAGTCCATTCATGTCCATAAGACATGACTTAACCATCTCATTAACTTTTATTTTGTCTCTGGTAGCCAGCTGCACCAACCAATATTTTCCATGCTTGCTTCTTGGAAAATGCAAACTTTCCACCATATTAGGATCTATATAACTATGAATAGCTCCTGAATCAATTAAAATAGCAATGGTTTGGTTGTTGATCATACCTTCCACTTCAATCATATGTGATTGATACTCTGCTTGCTTATTGTCCAGGGCTTCATAGATCCTTGGTACATTTATGCTAATGTCCTCCATTGTTTCAGCTTCTTGTACATTGTGAACAGTCCTCACTTTTTCACCTCTGTGGGGACAATCTCTGAACATATGATCTCCTTTACAACCCCAACATTGAATAGGTGGTTGCCTAGGCCTTTGACCCCCTGTCTCAATCGTTTTGGGTTCTCTAGAAGTTGGTTGTCCTTGAGTATTATTTCTGAAGAATGGTGGCTTATTTCCCTTCTTCCTCTGATCCATCTTGATTTTTGTTTTGTCTTCCCAATCTTTTTGGAAAGTTGGCCTTGATTTTTCTTGTTCATATAGGCATTTATCTCGCCTTATGGTCTCCTCCAAAGTCTTGGGATCATCATACTATATTTTTTCACTGATGAATAATGGAAATCCACTCAAATACCTCTGAATCTTAACTATCTCATCCTTGATGAAAGAAACATACTTCAGCAGTTCTAAAAACCTTCTTTCATATTCATCGATGGTCATACTCTCGAGCTTGATTTCAAATAAATATTTCATTTTCTTGTCATAGTATCTCTTAGTCAAGTATTTATTCTCAAAATACTTCTTGAATTTCCTCCAAGTAACACTTTTCTCTTTAATGTGTTGCACTTGCAAAAGCTGATCCCACCACATGGATGCCTTTCCCTTGAGTTTATAGATGGAAGCTCTACCTTTTGCATGAGGAGAATAATTATGCAATTGAAAATACTTTCTCATGCCCAATAGCCATGTCTCTGCATCTTCATCCTTCTTGTGCTAACCATCAAATGTAGGACGTTTGATTTTTTTAATTTCTCCTCGTAGCTCATCCACCCCAGACCTCTTATGCTTTCTGACAGGGGATGGACTTGAGATGTTGTGTGCTCCCTTATTGGAATGTCTCGTGGAGTGAAGATGATGTCTACTAACACTTCTTGGTCTTCTTTTCTCATCAAGAGACCAATGACTTACTGATTTTCTTGAGCCACTCTCCTTATCCAATTTATTTTATATTATGTTCAAGCTCTGCATTAACTTCATGTTGAAGTCCTCTTGTTGCTCCTTATCTCTCATAATCCTTTCATTATCATCTTTATGGCTTTGGACATCTCTCTGCAAATTTTTAATGGTCTCTACCATATTCATATTTTCATCCCTTCCTTCTCCATGTCCATTGGAGTTTGTTCCTTCAATGCCCAAATGGACATCCATCCCTCTGATATCAACTTCCTGGTTGTAATTCCCTTGTGCCTCTTCCATTAACATGGACTCTGTGTTTATCTGTTGATCTAGTTGTTTTTAACTCTGCAAAATGTCCAGCCAAAAAAACTTTGTCAGGTTAACTGACTCAACAATTTCATGAAAATATATGAACCATTCTAGTTCAACAATATATCATAATTATTTCTTCTGATTTCCTGAAACGTTGAATGCCCAGATCAATTTTAAGGGTGAATAATTATATTCTACATTCCAATACCTTTCCAACGGCTACTCCCATGCTCAATTCCGAGTCTCAAGCAGAAAGTCATGGTTATTTGATAATTTCCCATTAATTTTCATGTTCACACTTCAACTTGGCACAACTCTGCACTGTAATTAAGAATTTTTGCACCTACTCCATTGGATTTTTCATAGGATCTCAATTGGGTTTCTTCATATTCATATTCTGGACATTGTGTCCAAGTTTCACCTCTTTCTGGGTTCTAGGTTGCTAGTTATAACCTACTAAAGTTCCAGGTCAATTCGTTTTTTTGGTCTGGAATGCTACAAGTACCTTATTTTCCATATTAAAAATTTTTAGCTTTCCCAAAAATTTAATTCAGATTTGGGATTGTCTTCTATGGTTCAATATATTTCCATTGACTACTCATGTGCCTCAATCTGATTCCGGAGCAGAAAGTTATGGCTCTTTGAAATTAGTTGGGTCTTAAACTTTACCCTCCACTGTTTGTGTTGTAACTTTCTCATAAAAGCTTCATTTGACAAATGGTTTACACCATTAGAAATATCTCTCCGAGCTCTTTTATTTGAGCTTCACTTTGTTCTAGTGGTTTTTGGGTAGCTAAAAACGTTGTTAAGGCCCTCAAAAATGCGTTGTAAAAAGATGGTGTTCAAAAAATATAAAACGTCGCAGAAAATTGTTGGTTTCCTATTGTTGTTCACCCTCCAAACGACTTCGCGCACACAATTTTCAACCCATACACCCATATATAGCATGTGCATAAACACCACAAGGTAATCCATGCTCTGCGCACCTATAACCACTATGCATCACTTCTTTGTCGTGCCAATAACTTGTGCACACTACTTTTGTTTCGCATGCCAATATCCACCGCGCGCAGTTTTGGTTATTGCACTATTACCTATTGCGCGCCATTTTTTGTATCGTGCATTGATATTCCGCACGTGTTTCACTCTACGCGTTGCACATGCCAAGTTTTAGTACGCCCCCACTGCGCACCAATACTCTGCGTGCACCATTAACTAAATTGTCGCGCAACAACATATACTCACATTGTGCGTGCACCAACCAAATTCCTCTGCGCTCTGCCAATACTGTGCACACCACGCGTTCCATTATTATGTGTGTGCACACCGCGTGCACCTTATTATGTGTATGCACACCATGCAATGTTAAATTTAGTGCCCGCACCCGCACACCGACATTTTTCCGTGCGACGCAAAATTTAGTGCGCATAGCCGCACACCAACATTTTTTTGCACGGTGCCAAAATTTAGTGCATGCACATGCACACCAACATTTTTCCGCATGGCGCCAAAATTTAGTGCGTGTAGCCACACACCAACATTTTTCTGCGCGATGCCAAAATTTAGTGTGCGCACACGCACACCAACATTTTTCCGCGCGACGCCAAAAATTTTACATATCACAAGCTTTTTACTGCACGTCATGCATTTCTAGTGCACCCACCTGCGCCCATTCATTTTTATGAGCATCAATTCCTCATGAATTCCGCTGCAAAAATTGGGGCTTTTGCTTAACTTTTCCCCAATTTTTACCATAGACATTCTACAACTATGAAATTTGTTCAATTTCACCCCGATAACACCAGTTCAACCTCTGCATCAACAAATCGTTGTGGGTTGACATTTCTGGAATGAAAGTTTCCCACACTCAATTCACGAATTGAGAATTTTAATTACTAAACTCTCTCCAACTGTCATGGCTTTACTGTAACTTCAAATTCGACCAATTACAAGTCTGAACTTGCTAGAACAAATATTAAATCAATAATATATCACCACATGGCCGAATTTCTCAATTTTTCCATGAATTTAACAACAGAAATTGGGGATTTTTCCTAATTCCACGTCATTGCTTCTAAATTTTACCATGGATGCTCTGTAACTGAAATTTGGCCACTTTGAAATCAATCCTCTGTGAGATTTCGCTTCGACTCAACTTGCTTGGCCCATCCAAGCTCAGTGTTGAAAATTTAAGCTCTAATACCATATTGTAACATTCCCAGCCACCCAAGTCGGGTCATGCTACACAAAAGAATGCTTTTATTCTCTCTGTGGAACATACTGTAACATACCCAGCATCAAACTAAGCTATGCCACATAAATTTTTCAAACTGCATGCAATTAAAACATATACAAACAGAGCTCTTGCGGAAATTTATATATAAAACGTAAATAGACAAATACATTATGTAAATGCATGGATTCATACTGAAATAACAGTAAACATATACATCCAGCATATACAGGAAATACCCATAATTATAAAGACAGTTATAACCACACACAGGACAAACCCATAAAAATAAACACGTAAATAATAATGCAACATGCAAATTTATCACACAATTGAAACTTATCTTGGTAAGAATATCACCAACTGCGTGCAGGCCTTCCACGAACCTCCCAGCCTTAGACCACACTACTCATCACTCTCAGTAGTGGGTCACCCCCGAGATGGGACTAAACTCCACCTGGGTAAAGGGATTCCTAACCAGGCTAATGGTTCATAGACAACAAGAAAGACTTTGTCACAAGTGCCAACTCAAACTAACAGCGTACAGTCCCCCATTCCCCACATGCATGTTCCACCCCAGGAAGTGTGCCCCTTCTCTACTCAACAGTCCTTCGGCTGCCCCACTTACTTTATGGGCTTCAACAACAAGCCAAACAGGAAGTCTCAGAGCCATGTAATTGCATTTTAGCACCTTTAGGAAATCAATTCCCAACAATTCTCTCACCCAGAGAGAAATTGCTCATGGACCTGACAACTCGCTTCTTCAATCCAGCTCCCAAGCTAACCAGGTATACAAATAGGTATGGTTATGGATACAAATTCAGGGAGGTACTGAGGATAGCTCAATGAGTGTGTGAATGATGATGGAGTGATTGACTGAATGATGGAAGGATCATCCAGAAATGAACTAAGTCCAAACAATATGTATGCATGTCCCCAACTTGACACTTGTCATGTTGGGAGCTACTTTGGCCCACTTGTCCCCAAATTTGGAACTTAGGATAAAATAATTATCCATACTTTATACTTTAAGAAATATTAATATAATATTCTTTTTTGGCTTAATCTCCCTAGCTTATCCCCTTTTCCTTAACTTTTATCTCTCCCTTTCCCTAACTAGTGGAGTTTAGTCCCCCATACTCTTTTATCGTGGTTAGTATGCACGTAATGATGTATTTTATATTAATTATGAGATATATACAAAAATAGGCTCACTGCCCTTTAACATCTAGGCTCTCCGGCCTAATCAAAACATAAGCATCCTAGCTTATAATAATTGGCTCACCAGCCTATAAAACACATCATATACACAAAGGCTCCCTGGCCTCAAAATCGTGCACACTTAAGTTGATGTGCGCGGTATCTTGGAATGTGCACACTTCATCATTTTACTATGTAGTACATGTGCGCACTATGTCATGAAAGGTGCATACAAAAATGATATCAAAAATCTCACCAGCTTAAGTACATTTGTATCTACATTTACAATTGGGTTCGGCCTAGGGATATTACACGTTTCCCAAGGCCAAAACAAAATCTCAGGGGTGTTGCCCCCGAACCCCCGCATGAAGAGCTTTGCCCCCCTGCACACCTGGTGTAACGCAAACACTGCTACTCGTGCAAAGAATATAACACATACCCAACATTCTCCCACTTGTTGTTTTCTTTGCATACAGGGGGTTATAGGGTTACATAGTCAACAATCTAGTTCAACAATGCCCATGGATCCTCTACACCAACATAAATTCTCAGTCCTCACAGATTTTTTTAATGAATCTGCAACATTCTTTCTAGTGTTTGTCTTCATCAGCAATACTTTCTTTTCTTCAACCATCTCTCTCATAAAGTGATATTGAATATCAACATGCTTTGTCTTTGAATGATAAGTCGGGTTCCTCGCTAGAAAAAGTGCACTTTGATTGTCACAATCTATCCTTACATCTTGTTGTACCAACCTAATACCTAAACACAATATTTGTAACCATATTTCTTCCTTACTTGCATGAGTGGATGTCATGTATTCAACTTCTGTAGTTGAAAGTGCCACTACAGCCTATCTTTTGCTCATCCAACTTATTGTTCCTCCAAATAGGTTAAACACATACCCACTTGTAGATATCCTACAATCCAAATCTCCAACCCAGTCTGCATCCACAAAGCCATGTATATCCACCACTCTGTCCAATCCCGGTCTTCCTTGGTAGTAAAATCCATAGCTAGTGGTGCCATGCAAATACTTGAAAACCCTTTTTACTATTGTCCAATGCTCCTTTCTTGGTTTTGACATATACCTGCTCAAAACTCCCACTGCATGTGCAATGTCTGGTCTAGTACAGACCATTTCATAAATCAAAATTCCAACTATACTCACATATGGAACACGAGACGTGTCCTTCTCCTCTTCATGTGTCTTGGGACATTGATCCGCAGATAACTTTACACCAATAGGAATAGGAACCTTGATCGGTTTACATTCCTCCATATTAAACCTCTGCAATATTGTCTCAACGTATTTTCTTTGATTTAACCAGAGTATCCTCTTTTTCCAATCTCTTTTAGTTTCCATGCCCAAAATGAAATTTGAAGCACCGAGATCCTTCGTGTCAAATTTAGAAGACAATTGAGTTTTCACATCCTGGATAATCTCCTTGTTGTTTTCTATCAACAACATGTCATCCACATACAAGACCAAATAAATCAAATGGTCACCAATTAATTTAAAATACACATAGTGATCCTCTTTTCTTCTTGTGAAGCCAATTCCCAACATACAAGTATCAATTTTTTGATACCACATCCTTGGTGATTGTTTTAAACCATACGGGGACTTTTTCAGCTTGCATACCAGCTCCTTCTTTCCCTTCACAACATAACCTTTTGGTTGCTTCATATAGATTTCTTCTTCCATATCCCTATGTAAGAATGTTGTCTTCACATCCATCTATTATACTTCAAAATCAAATGCAGCAGCAACAGATAACAAAAATCTTATAGAAGTTAACTTGCCAACATGAGAAAAAATCTCACCAAAATCAATTCCCTCAACTTGGGAATAACCCTTTGTTACTAACCGAGCTTTGTATTTCTCCACTTTTCCTTCTACATTCAGCTTCCTTTTAAATACCCATTTGTTTCTAATGGTATTTCTTCCAGTTGGAAACTCCACTAGATCCCAAGCCTCATTCTTATCCAAGGTTGTCAGTTCTTCGTGCATGGCCTTTTTCCATAGATTTCCATCCTCTGAATCCACTGCCTCCCTGACAATTCTAGGATCATCATAAACAAAGAAAAATTTGAACAGAAATCAGATGGAGTATACCTTTCTGATATCATTCTTTCTCGAACCGATATCCTCAATACTAGAGTATGATGATCTTCTTCTTCCAATTCGTGTTCTTCTGTAGAGTCAGATTCATCATCCTTTAAATCAAACTCTACTTTCTTTGGTTCTTCCTTACTTGGTAGGACTTCCTGTTTAACAACATCCTGCATTTCTCTAAATACCACATCTTGGCTATACACTACCTTCTTAGTTTATGGGTTCCAAAGATTATAATTCTTGAGACTATCTTTATATCCAATAAAGATACACTTTTCATCCTTCGTATCTAGCTTATTCTTGTTTTCCTTTGGAACATGAACATATGCATCACAACCAAATACCTTGAGATGTGTGAGAGAAGGTTTCTTACCAGACCATACCTCTTTTGGAGTCTTGTCATACATCGTCAATGAGGGTGATCTGTTGACTAGGTAACATGAAGTACCCACTACCTCTGCGCATAATTCTTGCCCTAACCCGACACCACTAAGCATGCACCTTGCTTTTTCCATCAGTGTCATGTTCATCCTTTCTACAACTCCATTTTGTTGAGGTGTATATGGAGTAGTCTTCTACCTTGCTATATCGCACCTCTTATAGAATTCTTCAAATTTATTCTCGCGGAACTCTCCACCATTATCTGTCCTCAACACCTTAATTATTTTCTCTGTTTGATTCTCAATAAGAGCCTTAAACTCTTTAAACCTGTCAAAGAATTCATATTTATTCTTGAGTAAATATATCCAAGTATTCCTCGAGAAGTCATCTATAAATGAGACATAGTACATAGATTTTCCCAATGATAGGACTGACACGGGTCCAAAAACATCACTTTGAACTAACTGTAAAATTCCATGTGCCCTCATTGCACCAGAGGGGAATCTTACCCGATTATGCTTCCCATATACACAATGTTCACATAAATGAAAATCTAGAGAGAAATTAGTCATACCTTCAACCATACCTTTACCATGTAGTAGTTGAAGACCCTTCTCTCCAATATGCCCCAGTCTTTGATGCCACAGCATAACCTTTTCTCCAGAGACTGTATGATTTCATTCTTCTTCAACTCCAATATAAGGAACAATGGAACTATTACACCCACCACTAATAGTGTGTCCTTGCAACTTATACAAAGTTCCAAACCTATCTCCCTTCAACAACACCATTTCTCCTCGAACCATCCTCCAGGTTTCCTTTTCAAATATTGTTTTACCCCTGCATCCTCCATTTTGCTTACAGAAATCAAATTTCTGGCCAAACCTAGAATGTCCAGAACACCAGGCAATGTTCTAATCCTTCCATCTATGAGCCTCAACTTGACTTTTCCTCAACCTATGATTATGGTTGCATTTCATCACCTAGGAAAACATTACCTCCATCATACCTTTCATATTCACAAAAACACTCCATGTGGGGAGTCATATGAAAGGATGCACCATAGTCAACCAACCATGTCTCATGATCTGCATGTGTGCTTGAAGAATCCAAGTACACATCCCCTCCTTCTTCCTTGGAGTTCTTTTCTTCTATGGAAAAATATTCTTCAGATCCATTCTTTTTCTCAACTTTGGATCTACACTGCTTCTTGTAGTGCCCTTCTTTTCCACATCTCCCTGGGAGATTTAGATCTACCCTTAGACTTAGATCTCCCACTTTAGAACTTAGATCTATTTCTTTCCTGGGAACGTCCTCTTGAAAATAATGTGTATGTGCTCTGTCCTTCCATATTCTTCTGTCTCATCTCCTCTGACAACAAGGATGAGACCACTTCATCAAACTTAAAGGAAATTGTTTTACTACCTATGGCCACAACCAGACTATCCCACCAGTTTGGTAAAGAACACTTTAAACTGATACATTTATCTTTGTCTGAAATTTTAATCTCAATAGATACTAACTGACTTACCATAGTATTGAAAGCGTTCAAATGCTCTGCCAACGAGTCTCCATCTCTCATCCTTAGGTTATACAACTTCTTTCTCAGGAATATTTTATTTTCTAGGGACTTAGACTGGTACAACTTCCCCAACTTATCCCATAAATCCTTGGTTGTAGCTTCCTTTGACACATTCAGTAATATTGAATCTGAGAGACACAATCGTATTGTGCTCTTTTCCTTTCAATCCAACCTTTTCCAGTCATCTGTTGAAGCTCATGTAGCTGCAGTACCTAGATCTATCGTGATCCACTGATCTATGTCCACCAACAGATATTCCATCTTGAGCTTCCATAGCTCAAAACTTTTCCCATTAAACTTATCGATCTCCATTTTTGAATTGCTCGCCATTTCTTTTCACCTGAAAATTCAATACCACATATCTCCCACTGTAACAAGGCTTATCACAGTCCCGAGCCAAACCATTGACCACAAAGGTGTCCCCCTGAAGCCAACAAAGCTCTGATACCAAATGTAGATTTGAACCTTCTACAATATTTACTGGAAACAGATTTTTAGTAAAAGAAAATAAAATATACAATGGCAAATACAAACATTACACAAATATTTTTCCCCTAGAAACCCAAACCAGGAAAACCAGCATATTCTATATTCATACATTGTGTTACATTGTTTAAAATACAATATACATATAGGAGCCAGTGGCATCCAAAACCCTAACCCAATGACCTAGATTAGCCAACAACCCTAATTCCTTAACTGGAAATAGAAAACCATCAAAAAAAAACATGTGCCAAAAAACCGCCCAACAATGGACACGCAAATCGAGGCAACATGAAAAACAAGGCAAAAATGCGACACATTTCCTGAGGAAAAAAAATTCTTGGGCGCACTGCCCTCGAACCCCCGTGTGGGGGGCTTCGCCCTCCTGCACCCCCCTCAAACCCCCTTGCGCGCCCGATGCAACACAATCACTGCTACTCGTGAAAAGAATATAACACATACCCAATAGCCATGACTTGTTATGCTTACTCTTCTTAAGTGCACATGATTCAACAACTTTAGGAGTAACATAAATGTGACAATATCATAGATCAATTAGAATGGAAAGGGTTTACTTAATAATGTTACCTTCAACTATAATCACTATCGATTGATGATTTACTTGGTTGTCTTCCAAGGTAGCATAGATTCTAGGAATAGTCTTTGATACATCATTAATAATGGTGGCCTCCCGAGTGTAATGGACATTCCTAGTGTTCTCCTTATGATGTGGACGATTTCTAAGAAAATTTTCTTCGCTGCATACTAGAATTGAATAAGATCTCTTATCCTCTTTCCCAATTATTCAACTAGCTTAATCTCACTTTGTGTCGGTTGAATCTATTGAAAATTCTTTTGCTGAAATTGGAGGATTAAACCATTTCTTTCTTTGGTCAAATTTTCCCTTCTTTTTTTCCTTCCAAACCTTATGAACATAGAGATTTTTCTTCTTATATTCATAACAATATGTATCCTTCTTAATGACCTCCTCTAGAGTTCGATGTTCATCAAACTCAATTTTATCTCTACGGGATAAAGGTAATCCACTTAAGAAACGGTTACACATGAAATTTGCACACCTAGGTACCTCGCCCTAAGTGTCGTAAGTGTCATATAAGTGTCTCATTCACCATGACACCATGCAATAACCTATGTCACAATCCCTAGTCAATGTGGAGGAGAGATATATTACATGAAGGCCAAAATACCAAGTGCACATGAATTATTATTAATATTCATGAAAAAGAGATTAATTAACTGTGAGAATCCACCTCACATTTGATTTCTTATTTTTTAGGGAAGGTGTGTTGACGATTGAAAACATCAACGTAATTTTGTCTGAAAAGTGTTTCTAAGCCTATTATTATATAAGACTAAATAATGCTAGTAGGTGGGACCCCCTTGAACTTTTGAAGATCAGGTCTATTCATTTTCAATGTTACGATGATGCGCTACAAAGTTACATCGTTGATGAGAATATGGTTGTCGTTGATATTAGTTAAGTTTTGAGATATTGTTCCTTCATGATTCTATAGCCTGCTATTCATTTATGGTATTTGTTTTTCTTGCCTGTACAACAGAAATGTTAGTAAAAATTACAGAAGGCATTTTGAGGAAAAGTAAAATACTATATCTAATGCAAAAAAAGACACCTAGCTCTATGATACTATATGCATGAAAATATTTGTTGATAGTGGTTAATTCCTAGCTAACAAAGAAATGGCTATGAAATTTTGTTAAGTTACATTTTATATGCATATGGAGGAAATTTTGGCGGCGCATTTGGCAAGGTGATAATGCATTGGTTATGCATTTCTTAAAGGGATCAGTAGCTGATATACATATGTTATAACGTTGGTGGCTCATGGAAGTGATGGCTTGTGTTTTTATGGTGATTATGCTATGTTTCAGGTTGATGTTGATCACGCTATTTGGTGATGATTCTATACATGACCGTTTAGACTGTATAGTGGTCAA
>SNQJ01S0142315.1:0-12270 GCA_010110895.2 Picea sitchensis
AGAAGAGGAGGAGATTGTGAAGAGGAAGATGATCAGAATTCCAGGAGCACCAGAGATATGCATTATCAAATTATGTTGGAAGCAAATCCTGGCAACCCACTTCTTCTCTGCAACTATGCCAAGTTTCTGCATGAGGTTACTAGTTTTGTCTTTATGGATGAGATGACGTTTTATTTATACCAGTGACAATTATATGCATGGAACGTGTATTTGTATTGGCCATGATACTGTTAGCATTTGTCAGATATCAATTTTCCATTAGGTTTTCAGAAACATGGATTGAAATATTGATTTTGATTTATTTACGGGTGTAATTATATTGAACTGTATGTATGTTAGGTGCAACATAATATGGAGAAAGCAGCGGAATACTATGGAATGGCCGTATTGGCAAGCCCTGAAGATGCAGAAGTTGTCTCACTCTATGCGAAATTCATATGGGAAACACATAAGGATGCAGCTAGGGCCGAAGCTTACTTTGAACAAGCACTGAACTTGGCTTCCCAGGATGACTGGTGAGATTCCAGATCCCCTCCACCCCTCTATTATAGTTCTGTGTTAAACCCTAATTTTATGGCTACCACTTTCTTGTTGATTCCGGCTGCCCCTCATAAATAAAATTCAAGTTGGCCAACTGGGTGTTGATTTTTGCAGCTATGTTCTTGCATCTTATGCTCATTTCTTATGGAATTCCGAAGAGGAGGAGGAAGATCAGAAACATGGTCCCGCTGATTTGCAGAGTGTGGCAGTTGCAACTTGCGTTAGATCTGTATCTGCTGCTGCTTGAAGTTATACGATCTATAAATAACGAGGCATTAACATGAAGAATAAGTCTGGAAGTTAGTTTCGAGTTTTCTGATTTTGTACATTTGGTTGTTTAGTTCGATTTGTAATCTCAATCTCTTCTTAGGTTTCACATTCTTATGTTTACTTGATTCTCAAATTTGTAGCAGCTCCGTCTTGTGCGTGGGTCGCTCTAGAATTGTACACTTTCTCTCTTCCACAGGTCGACGAAACACGGACTACAATGGTTGTGTTTGTCGCCATTTGGTCTCTAATTCACTGTCTGATAAAGATGAAAATGATATCCTACATATGCGGTTTCTCACATAATTCAATATGTTATTAGTGTTACAATCAAACAAAAATATGGAAACCCTAATCTCACTTATTCTAGTGTTTCTGAAGTATTATTATTGATACTCATATTTAAAGGAAGTGTGTCAATGACATACCAACTTGTATTTTAGTTTGTAAGATGAGATTCAATGCTAAGTGTGTTTTTTTAAAGTTTAAAAAAATCTATATATTTTTTGTATTCTCATAATGAGATATTAAAATAAAAATTATGTTTGGGATTATATTTATGATTAATTAATTATTTTTTAGATAATTAATTTTTTTAATAAAAAAGAATTTTATATATTTAATTTTCATTAGAAATTGACTAATTTAAAGTGTAATCATGATTTTTAAATAAGAAATATTGTTTTACAAAACAATTTAATATGAAAAATTGAATCTTTCTGTCTCTTTGGATTTTTTTATTTTGTATAACTTATATATACTATAAATTTGTGATGATCATTCTCCATCCTTAATTTATGAGAATATAACTTGTTCTAACCAAGATAAGAGTAAAGGCTATGAAAGGGTTGACCCCTACTATGATTTAAAATAATAGAATCATTTTCAATTTGAAGATGTTTATAAATTTTTTTTTTTTTTGTGAAATTCAACTATAACATAGATATGCTATGTGAAGTCCTTCTAGGTCCATGATACATTTGGAGTTAATATGGATTTATATTGGTTCTCTCTCTCTCTCTCTATATATATATATGCCACATGTCAACTCCATGTTGAACATGGAAGGAATTTCTCCCTCACTTTCACTAGCACACCATTGAAATGTTTTAACCAAACATAAGAATTTTTAATTTTCAATTGCTTTATGGATATATATAAAGTTGAGATCGAAATATTTTATTTATGGATAACATTGAATTTTTTTTGTTATTGATATTTTTTTAAGTGTCACTTGTCAACTCCATGTTGAAGATAGAAGGAATTACACATCTCCCTCATACTAGACAATAGAAAGCACCTCTTGGCACAATAACTTACATATACCATAAGTATGTTATGGACAATCCTCATCCTTAACTTATAAGAACATAACTTGATCCAACCAAGATAAGAGTAAAGGATATGAAAGCATTGGCCCCTAATATTGTTCAAAATAATGGAATCATTCTCAATTTGGAGTTAATTACAATAATAATGATGATGTTTATAACAAAGTTGCTTTCTTGGTGAAATTCAACTATAACTTAGATATGTTATGTGAAGTTCCTCCATAATTTATCTCTATATATTTATTTTAGATACTCTAGGTTGAAGGATAGAGATATTGTATGGTGGAAGATTGTAATATCCAAAACAAAATAATATGCAAGAGTCATAACCTCTACATGCCAAGAGTATTGGTAGCCATGATTTTCTATATGTATAAAATACTTAGTCATAAGAGAATGATACTTCTACTTACAAAGACCATGATAATCAAGTAGGAAACAAAACCAACATGGAAAAGTGATAATTTGAATCAGAGCCCTAGTGATTAGAGGGTAAACCCCAAACGTTGAAAAACTATAATATGAAGTATTGTTCTAGATCTAATGAATTTACAGAGCATGGAGATAAGGACATTGAAGTCCAATACACCAAATACTACATTCATATAGTAGAGTTAGTGATACAACCTTGTGGAAAAGATTAATCTGAGATTGGACATCTCAAAACTAAAGACAAGAGTCTTTCCTCTTTAAAAGGGAAAAACAATATAACCCTTGTTCATTCAACTTTCAAAACTAAGGGTCATACTAGTATAGACCCAACAATAAATCCACCTAGATAAGTATAAGATGCAATAACATTCAATATCTTTCCTTAGTATTAAACATCATCTAACCTTAGTATTAAACATCATCTAACCTTAGTATTAAAAATCAATGTTAGATAACTCTTCTTTTGAAAGTATTGAAAGCCATAACATTAGTCCTTTTGAGGTCAACTTCTCGTTCAAAAGAATTTTGTAAGAATACCCATTCATCTACAAAACACGTAATAATAATAGTGACAAAAAAATATATACAACCTCCATTCAACTCTAACTTGTAGATAAACAACTTCTCCAACTTGCATATATTTAAGATAAAAAGAGTAGGAGTTAGGGGACAACATTGTTTAATGTCGATAATATCGTGAAAATAATAAACAAAATATTTTAAAACTCCCACTTTACCTAGAACCCTTTCATATAGAGTAGTAAGAGGAGAAACATGCATATATTGAAAGCCTATGCCCTTTAGTTGTTGAATCAAATGCATGTCTAGGGATGATATTGAACACTTTCTTAAATTCGACAAAGCAACAATGGAATTTACTCCATCTTACTTTTACTTCCACTATAATGATCCAAGAGTTGGGATATGATTTACATTTCAAATATCTTTTCTAAAACCAGTCCTAGTCCATTGCACAAAATCTATTGATTCACGTAAATTTTTGAATGTACTAATCTAAAATGGTAGTGAACAACTTGGATAGAACATGTTCAACCATTATGACCCTATAATTATTGGGATTATGATGGTCTTAAGATTTGAAAATGGGAAAAATAATATTGAATTTCTAGGAATGGGGGAGCCATAACAAATTATGTGATTGTAAAGATCAACAATATGGACAACCAACATGGTAGCATTATGCTTGAGAAACTAATATTTGAGGTATTTAACATCTAAGGCATTACATATCAATCTTAAAATAACATTGTGAACCATACTATTTGAGAAAAAGTGTTGCATAGAAAAATTGAATATATCAAGAGTATTCAATTATAAAAGTGAATTAATAGATACAATTCTTCTTCCCAATTCCTTGCAATCAATACTCTAATAAATTGTAATGTCATCCATACAATTGTTTAGAATAAGGAGATCTTGGTCAAAAAAGAAAAAAAAACATTAAAATTCATAACAATCAAGTTTTTATGTTAAATTATGCCACATACATTAACATTAAAGAACTCTATACCATATAACTTCATGAAACATCACTAATTGTCAAGCTTTTACTCTATTGAATACCACATAAATTATCGAAGTTCCATATTAAAATTCATAACAATCAAGTTTTCATGTTAAATTATGCTACATACATTAACATTAAAAAACTCTATACCATATAACTTCATGAAACATCACTAATTGTCAAACTTTTACTCTATTGAATACCACATCAATTATCAAAGTTCTATCTTCTTGGTTTCAAACCAATCTTGGATATGTACATTGTCACTCCTAACTAATTGTAATGTGCTTCATTTCCAACCAATGATCTAAATAATGCATTTTTTTTAATCTATTTTTTATCTTTGGATCTTATTCTCAATCCATTCTTAAATCTATTCTACCATAAGGGCTAATTTATATTCTCTTTTAATTCTCCTTTTCAAAATAAGTGTATCTTTTCTCGACCCATTGTCTACATTTATTCTACTAGCAATATGTGGAACTAATTTCTGTTCATCTTATAATATCGTGTTCAAAATAACCTAGTTTCCCACACTAAAAGCATATTGTTCTATTTTCATTTCCAACTTTCTTCTCCATTTGATTGAAGATGTAATCATTAATACTCTATTCATGTAAGAATTGAACATGTGATCACTAATATTCTATTCATAGATTTTGTGTGGCTGCACTTCTTGTAAAAGAATGCCACTCATCCAATGAAATGAGAGAGTGATTTCCTAAATACAATCACGCTTTTTGTTATCACAAATAACTGAAATATCCACGCCATTTAAAATTGATTTAAACTAATATCTCAATCACATTTGGAATTTTGTTGTGTACTATGTAAAACATTTCCCTTTGAACATCCATAGTTTATACAATTAATTCCATATGTGCAACACCCATTATTGGTTTTGGACCTCATACACATTGTTGAGGATCACCCAAATTTTATAGGCATTATCTGCACTTTTAATTTGAGGGGCAATATAATTTGGGATTTGATAATATTAAGAAATAAAATATATTTTGTTATTTGTGAGCATTTATAGTTTTCTAATTCTAATTCTATTCTAAGATTTCCAACAACTTAGAAATTATCAATGTGTTTCTAATTTGTACTTCTAAATATTATTTTACTATCTAACTGAAAGGAAGAAAAAGTGAGGAATATGATTCCTACTCTAATTAATGAGAGAAAAATGTGTAGAAAATCTAAGTAAATAGTTGTAAAAACAAATAACATAGAAACATGTAACTATTACACAATGATTTCCTAGGGAAAATCTTTTTGAGAAAGAAAACCCCACACTCCAAATCAAGCTCATTGAATCAATCAACAACCAACAAAGGATACAATACATTTTCAAAGTCTTTGTTGTCTTAAGAGGAATAATAAAAAACATCCAGATTTTGGAAAAACTTCAACAACATAATGGTACCTTTAATAACCTCATACAATACCTCCAACCCAAGCACTCAATATATAGGCATAATGAAAACATAAACAATTTATGGTTTCTATTTCCTCATGTAGCAAATAACAACAAATTTTGTCTTTTACTAAAATTGTTACTCCTTGCATGAGATAATTGTTGTATCATTTTTTTCTTTTATTAAAAACTCAATGCTACAGTGTGGGTCACATGCATGCCCACTCTCATTGAGATAATTTGTTAGGGACCCAACCCCTTACGTAGGTAGAAAAATGTATTCTGATGTAATAAAGGTCAATATTAATAAGGCCTTGCAATAAGGTAGAATAAATCGAATGTAAGAAGACCTAATAGAAGCTTTTGCTTCTAGAAGGATCTTCCTCGAGATGGTTTTCTTGATAGACATATTTAGTATAAATATGAGTTGAGGGTATGTGAACCCTAGCTTGGATATTATTGTAATAGAGCTCTACTCGACTGGAGGTTGCCCCCTCGAAGAAGCCCGCGAACATTGCTCTCAATAATCGAAGTGCTCTTTCTGGTGTTATTCTGTTATCATTTCAGTATTATTGTGGTGTTATTCTGGTTATATTGTTGTTCATCTGCCATTTCTATCATTTTATTTCTGTTCTGTATACTTTTTATATCTGGAATATTACAAGTGGTATCAGAGAACTGTCCTTGGCAAAAAATTGTGGGTTAAATTTTTTTTCGGGGTAGAGACGTATTCTGGTGTCTTTAAGCCACAAAGATCTGTTATTATGTGCATAAACCTGTGGTTGAGGGATTCATATTGATTTGGATTTTATGAGCAGAACAAAATGACTACAGATTATTAATAGATGCTTAACACAGAATAACAAAGATACAATAAAAATAGTTTTCTATTCAATAAGGAAATAAGCTGAAATTGTAAAATGCAGTGGAAAACAAGCTTGTTGGAATGGTGGCAACTTATCTCTGAGAAGAGATGTGACGGTTGCGCTCATTCGCAAGAATATGATTACAATGCGGCTTTGAAGTCCTTTTTACAATAAACAGGGGTTTCAAAAACCCTAAACATCCAAAAACCTAATGCTAGCAGATGATGCGCCAAAAGTCATGTGGGCCCCGATTGGGTAAGTTAGTACATCAACTTCCCAAGGTCGTAACTTTTGCATACGATCTTCGTTTTAGGCATACAATAGCCCATTGGAAAGATCTATTCGAGGATTACAACAACTGCCCAAAAATTTGTGACTGCAACATACCCAAAAAAAACATCCTTTAGGGCCTCAAAATGGCTTCGAAAGTTCAGGACCCAAAAAACTGTTAAAAATAGTAAATTACCAAAATTGCCAGAAAGATTTTTTGAGCCAACTCGAACAGGTGGGTCACCACCGATATCCACCTGGATCAATCCTCCCTCCATAGGAAGCAATGGTCTCCATTGTGTTGAGTCCCCCCATCAGATGAGAAAATTTCTGCTGAATTTGGCCTCGCGTGAGCCACTTGCCTTGGTGCAGGAGCTGCCCGGCTTTGACGACTCGATAAAGTTGGATCCTTTGTTGTTGAGAGACCTTGATCTGTGTGTCCACAATATGATCATTGGATTCCTGTTGTATGCAGTCGGGGTTGAGTTCTGTTGGTGTTAGTTGTTCTGCTACGTCTGAGGTGTCCAATAATGGTGGGAAATAAGGCCGAAGGAGGTCCACGTTGAACACTGGATGCATACCAAGGAAAGGAGGAATGTTGATCTCAAAATAATTATCCCCCACAGCCTTAGTTATGGTGTACGACCCATAACGGAGTGGGCGAAGCTTCCAATGGGGTCCCGTAAGGCGTTCTTTCTGCAAGTGCAACCAAACTTTGTCGCCCACCTAAAACTTATGTGGCACCTGATGTTGATCATGGCACTGCTTGTACTTGTCATTGGACTTCTGTAGGATATCCTGAACCTCTTGTTGGATGTGCTGAATCCTCTCAATGAATCGGGTGGCTTTGTCAACCTCAATTGGAGCAGGAGAGGAGTCGATTGAGGAGACCGCAAGGGGAAGTGCAAGATCTATGGGACCCAATGGTTGGAATACCAACCCCACCTGAAAGGGGTTATGGTCGGTTGAGCTATGCAGGGATCGATTGTAGCTATGTTGGACATAGGGAAGACTCTCATCCCATGTGCGAGGGTGCTTGGAATTATACATGCGTAGGATATGCACGATCATTCGATTTACGATCTTCGTTTGGCCATCTATTTGGGGCTGGAAGGCCGTGGATTTGATGAGCTTGGTGTCCAACAATGACTAGAGGCTTGACCAGAATGTGCTGAGAATTCGACTGTCCCGATCTGAGACAATGGTTTGTGGGATTCCAAAATGTACCCAAACTCGTTCAAAGAAGAGATTGGTAGTGGCTTCTGTTGTGATGCTCTTCTTGCAGGCAACCAGAATCACCATCTTAGAAAAGCGATCAACAACCAAAAAAACACAGTCATTTCCCTTCTTGGTGGATGGGAGGCCCGACATGTAGTCCATTGAGATGGATTCCCATGGCCTATCAGGAGTAGGAAGAGAGGTGTATAGGCCCTATTTCTCAGTGGTTGGTTTGGCAATAGCACAGGTAGTGCAAGACCTGATATACTTGTTGACCTCTTGTCAAAGTTTCGACCAGTAGAAATGTTTCTGTAGCATCGCCACTGTCTTTTCGATGCCGAAGTGTTCTGCCACCCAACTATAGTGGGATTCCCAGATCAGCTTCACTCACTTTCTTGATGAAACATAGATATGGCCTAGATGACACAACAACTCATCCTAAAGATGGAAATTATCGACAACTACCTTTGCACCCAACATTTGGTAGGTGGGGGCGAAGTCCGGGTCTGTTTCATAGAGTTGGGGCCATCTAGAGGTCTCATGGCCGCAAGATTCTAGCACTGTGTTGAGTGTCGCGACTAGTGGTCTGCTGAGGCAATCAGTGACACGGTTGGTCCTTCCTGTTTTATACTTGATGTTGAGGTGGAATTGCTGCAAGTATGTGGACAACTTTTGATGGTAGTCACTCTATAATTTTCCTTGTGTCTACATGAACTGCAGTGGCTTATGATCATTGTGGATGACTGTCTCCTTCCCAAGAATGTAATGTCTCCACTGGCGGCAGGCTTGCACAATGGAGTACATTTCTTTGTCGTAAGTAGGGTACTTATGGACAACATTTGATAGTGTCTCACTATGATAGGCCACGGGGTGGTCATGCTAAGTGAGAACGACACCCACAACACAGTCTGAAGCATATGTCTCGATCTCAAAGGTATGTTGCAGGTCTAGTAGCGAAAGTACTGGGGCTGAGCACAAGCGTTGCTTCAAATCATCGAACGCTTGTTGTTGGGACCGACCCCACGCAAATTTTGCCTTACCACCACCCCTAGTTATTTGGATAAGGGCCCATGCAATATGGGAGAATCCCAACACGAACCTGTGGTAGAAATTGGCAAGGCCCAAGAATCTCCGAAGCTCGGTGAGTGTGGTTGGGGCTAGTCAGTATTATTGTGGTGTTATTCTCGTTATATTGTTGTTAATCTGCCATTTCTAGCATTTTATTTCTCTTCAGCATAATTTTTATATCTGGAATATTACAAGTGGTATCAGAGAACTTTCCTTGGCAAAAAATTGTGGGTTAATTTTTTTTTCAGGGTAGAGACGTATTCCGGTGCCTTTAAGCCACAAAGATATGTTATTATGTGCATAAACCTGTGGTTGAGGGATTCATACTGATCTGGATTTTATGAGCAGAACAAAATGACTACAGATTATTAATAGATGCTTAACACAGAATAACAAAGATACAATAAAAATAGTTTTCTATTCAATAAGGAAAAAAGCTGAAATTGTAAAATGCAGTGGAAAACAAGCTTGTTGGAATGGTGGCAGCTTATCTCTGAGAAGAGATGTGACGGTTGCACTCATTCGCAAGAATATGATTACAATGAGGCTTTGAAGTCCTTTTTACAATAAACAGGGGTTTCAAAAACCCTAAACATCCAAAAACCTAACCCTAGCAAATGATGCGCCAAAAGTCATGTGGGCCCCAATTGGATAAGTTAGTACATCAACTTCCCAGGGTCGTAACTTTTGCATACAATCTTCTTTTTAGGCATACAATAGCCCATTGAAAGATCTATTCGAGGACTACAACAACTGCCCAAAAATTTGTGACTGCAACATACCCAAAAAAACATCCTTTAGGGCCTCAAAATGGCTTTGAAAGTTCAGGACCCAAAAAACTGTTAAAAATAGTAAATTACCAAAATTGCCAGAAAGTTGTTTTGAGCCAGCTCGAACAGGTGGGTCACCACCGATATCCACCTGGATCAATCCTCCCTCCTTAGGAAGCAATGGTCTCCATTGTGTTGAGTCCCCCCATCAGATGAGAAAATTTCTGCTGAATTTGGCCCCGCGTGAGCCACTTGCCTTGGTGCAGGAGTTGCCCGGCTTTGACGACTCGATAAAGATGGATCCTTTGTTGTTGAGTGACCTTGATCTGTGTGTCCACAATATGATCACTGGATTCCTGTTGTATGCAGTCGGGGTTGAGTTATGTTGGTGTCAGCTGTTCTGCTACGTCTGAGGTGTCCAATAATGGTGGGAAATAAGGCCGAAGGAGGTCCACGTTGAACACTGGATGCATGCCAAGGAAAGGAGGAATGTTGATATCAAAATAATTATCCTCCACAGCCTTAGTGATGGTGTACGACCCATAACGGAGTGGGTGAAGCTTCCAATGGGGTCCCATAAGGCGTTCTTTCTGCAAGTGCAACCAAACTTTGTCGCCCACCTAAAACTTATGTGGCACCTGATGTTGATCATGGCGTTGCTTGTACTTGTCATTGGACTTCTGTAGGATATCCTAAACCTCTTGGCGGATGTGCTGAATCCTCTCAATGAACCGGGTGGCTTTGTCAGCCTCAATTGGAGCAGGAGAGGAGTCAACCGAGGAGACCGCAAGGGGAAGTGCAAGATCTATGGGACCCAATGGTTGGAATGCCAACCCCACCTGAAAGGGGTTGTGGCTGGTTGAGCTATGCAGGGCTCGGTTGTAGCTATGTTGGACATAGGGAAGACTCTCATCCCATGTGCGAGGGTGCTTGGAATTATACATGCGTAGGATATGCACGATCATTCGATTTACGACCTTGGTTTGGCCATCTATTTGGGGCTGGAAGGCCATGGATTTGATGAGCTTGGTGTCCAGCAATGACCAGAGGCTCGACCAGAATGTGCCGAGAATTCAACTGTCCCGATCTGAGACAATGGTTTGTGGGCTTCCAAAATGCACCCAAAATCGTTCAAAGAAGAGATTGGTAGTGGCTTTTGCCGTGATGCTCTTCTTGCAGGCAACCAGAATCACCATCTTAGAAAAGCGATCAACAACCAAAAAAACACAGTCATTTCCCTTCTTGGTGGATGGGAGGCCCAACATGTAGTCCATTGAGATGGATTCCCATGGCCTATCAGGAGTAAGAAGAGAGGTGTATAGGCCCTATTTCTTAGTGGTCGATTTGGCAATAACACAGGTAGTGAAAGACCTGATATACTTGTTGACCTCTTGTCAAAGTTTCGGCCAGTAGAAATGTTTATGTAGCATCGCCACTGTCTTTTCGATGCCGAAGTGTCCTGCCACCCAACTATAGTGGGATTCCCAGATCAACTTCACTCGCTTTCTTGATGAAACATAGATATGGCCTAGACACCACAACAACTCATCCTAAAGATGGAAATTATCGACAACTACCTTTGCACCCAACATTTGGTAGGTGGGGGCGAAGTTCGGGTCTGTCTCATAGAGTTGGGGCCATCCAGAGGTCTCATGGCCGCAAGATTCTAGCACTGTGTTGAATGCCGCGACTAGTGGTCTGCTGAGGCAATCAGTGACATGGTTGGTCCTTCCTGTTTTATACTTGATGTTGAGGTGGAATTGCTGCAATTATGTGGACAACTTTTGATGGTAGTCACTCTATAATTTTCCTTCTGTCTAAATGAACTGCAGTGGCTTATGATCATTGTGGATGACTGTCTCCTTCCCAAGAATGTAATGTCTCCACTGGCGGCAGGCTTGCACAATGGAGTACATTTCTTTGTCGTAAGTAGGGTACTTATGGACAACATTTGATAGTGTCTCACTATGATAGGCCACAGGGTGGTCGTGCTAAGTGAGAACGACACCCACAACACAGTCTGAAGCATATGTATCGATCTCAAAGGTATGTTGCAGGTCTGGTAGCGAAAGTACTGAGGCTGAGCACAAGCGCTGCTTCAAATCATCGAACACTTGTTGTTGGGACCGACCCCACACAAATTTTTCCTTACCACCACCCCTAGTTATTTGGCTAAGGGCCCATGCAATATGGGAGAATCCCAACACGAACCTGTGGTAGAAATTGGCAAGGCCCAAGAATCTCCGAAGCTCGGTGAGTGTGGTTGGGGCTAGTCAGTCATGGATGACTTGGATCTTGGCTGGGTCCACATGTACGCCATGTTGATCAACAATGTATCCCAGGTAATGGACCCTGTCCATGCTGAAGGAGCATTATTCCAAGTTGGCGTATAGCTTGTGCTACCACAGGGTGTGCAAAACCTACTAAATATGTTGCAAGTGTTCGACCCAAGTTTTGCTGTAAATGAGAATGTCATCCAGATACACCACTACAAAAGTATTGGTGAATGGTCACAGGATATCGTCCATCATCCTCATGAAAGTGGTTGGAGCATTTGTCA
>SNQJ01S0142315.1:12320-24727 GCA_010110895.2 Picea sitchensis
CAGGATATCGTCCATCATCCTCATGAAAGTGGTTGGAGCATTTGTCAAACCAAAGGGCATGACAAACCATTCAAAAAGGCCTTCCTTTGACTTGAAGGTGGTCTTCCATACATCTATCTGTTCTATTGGGACCTGGTGGTAGCCAGACTTCAGATCAATCTTAATGAAGTATTTGGCCCCTGTGAGTTGATCAAGGAGGTCGTTGATTCCGGGAATCGAGTACTGGTTTCTGACTGTGATTTTATTCAGACCTCAGTAATCAATGTAGAGTTGACAGGTTCCATCTTTCTTCTGTACCAACATGATTGGGCTCTCGCAAGGTGATGAGCTGGGATGAATGTGCCCCTTGTGGAGTAGTTCTTGGATCAGTCGCTTGATCTCCTCATTCTCTAATAGAGAGCGACGATAGACTTTCCCATTGGGTAGTGGTGCACCGACGGTCAGATCGATGGGGTGCTTGACCTGGCAATGTATAGGTACCCCAGTAGGTGAGGAGAAGATATCCGAGTATTCTTCCATGACCTTATCTACTTGCTTCTGCTGTGTGGAGAGGTCGGCCGCAGAGACCCTAGATGTGGCTGTGATATTTCGCTCATTCTGAGAGTGAATCACAAAGAATACAAACTTCCCCTTCTTAGAGATGACCTTCCTGCATTTCTTAGTAGAGATAAAGGAAATAGCATTAGGTGGGACAGCCTCGGGTATCCTGTACAATTTTTTATTCAAAGTAATAATAACACTACGAGGCCTAGACTCATATACAACATGACATTTCCATAAATAAGGTTGGACCAAAAGAAAATCACAAACTTTGAGAGGAGCAACATCACACAATACCTTGTCTTTGAAGGGCTTGATGTCGTACGTCAGTCGACACTATTGGTTGACGCGAAGATCACGTCCTTGGTGGAGCCATCCAATGGTGTAGGGTTTTGGGTGTGACGTTGTCGGAAAGGCAAGCCGCTTGATGACCTCTGTTGAGATGAGGTTCTTATGGCTACCGCTATCAATGATGAAGTGCAACGGGGTGCCTTTTACCCACATCTGTGAATGGAAGAGGCACTCTCCTTCTTATGGCTCGTCTGGTTCACCCTGCTAGAGATTGGTGGTAGAAAGGGTGGCACTAGGTTCCGTGTCAATGATCTGTCTTCCCCTTTCTAGTTCTGACATAGAGTCAGAACCTGCATCTGATTCAGAGGATTTCACTTCGGCCACCGGGCAACTTCTTTGAGCGACATTCAATAGTGTTATGCCAAGGGCTCTTATGGACGTCGCACCACTTCCCGGTATCTTTCTTTGTCTTTTTCGGTGTCCTTCTTTGCTTTTGGCTTGGACTGGTTGTCTTGATACTGTCCATATTTTGTCTGTCCTTTGTTCTAGGGATTGGGGCCACCCTTTCTTGGATTTTTTGTGAGGGGTTCCCTGACCCAAATTGTCGCGTCTTTTGTTTGAGCTTCTGCTCGATTTTAACAGCATATCGGTAGGCTGTGCCCAAGGATGAGATGTCCAGAAATTCCATTTCAGTCTGGATGTATCTATTTAGAGCACCGTGATACCTGAGCACCAGATGCCACTCTGAATATTTGATACCCATCTTGGTGTGCAAGGTATGGAAGATATTTGTGAAATGTGGCACTGCTTGGTCTATTTCTTGCCGCAGTGTGGTCCATTTTGTATAAAAGTCATCATAACTTCCGACAGGGTAGTATTGCTCCTTAATAACATCCCTGAAGGATTCCCAGGTGGTCGTGACTGTAAATAATGAGGGCTCCTCTATTTCCTTTTTCTCACAGAAAGTTTCCCACCAATCTTTGACATGGGGAATTGCTTTGAGGAGCACAAAAGTAATCTTTTCTCTATTTGAAAAGTTATGGACAGAAAAATACCCTTCTAGTAGATTCAACCACTTGTCTACAACATCTATGTCTATATGACCTTCAAATATAGGAATATCAAATTTTATTTATACCTTGAAGGGGGAGGCGCCTCTGCTCGAAGAAGATGCGTTGCTTGTTGGTAGTCGCCGAAGGATTTGCGCAAAACTTTCCATCATCTCGTTCCTCTGTTGCGTGAGGGATTCCTCAATCAATAGTTTGAAAGGATCTCCTTTCCCGTCATATTTCTTTTCTCCTTCCATGAGAGGTCACTAGGGCATGCGAGAGCTTTTTTTGTCAAGAGAAACAAGCTCAAGACCCAAATCTTTGTATTCCGACCTCGTTGGGGACATGCTTTAAGACGAGAAGGGGCAGACCGCTTTGATACCACTGATCCATATTTTATGAGTAGAATGAAATGACTACATTTTATTAATAGATGCTTAACACAGAATCACAAAGATACAGTAAACCTAGTTTTCTATTCAATAAGAAAATAAGCTGAAACTGTAAAATGCAACGAAAAACAAGCTTGCTAGAATGGTGGTGGCTTATCTTTGAGAAGAGATGTGACGACTGTTCTCATTCACAAGAAGATGATTACAATGAGTCTCTAAAGGCCTTTTTACAATAAACAGGGGTTTAAAAAACCTAAACATAAAAAAACCTAACCCTAGGAGATGATGTGCCAAAAGTCATGTGGGCCCCGTTTGGGAAAGTTAGTACATCAACTTCCCGGGGTTGTAACTTTTGCATACGAACTTTGTTTTAGGCGTACGATAGCCCATTGGAAAGATCTATCCGAGGAATACAAAATTTTCCCAATTGCAACATACACAAAAAAACATCGTTTAGGGCCTCAAAACGGCTTCGGAAGTTCAGGACCCGAAAAACTGCTAAAAGTAGTAAATTACAAAAATTACTAGAAAGTTGTTTTGAGCCAGTTGGAATAGGTGGGTGGCCACCTATATCCACCTAGATCACATACACGCCGAAAATATAAGTGGTTCTTAAGCGCACATCTGTTGGCCACCCTTGTAACCCATGTTGGTACCCCTTCGAGTGGTAGTGCATCAGACAACACCTGTGTACGGATCGGCCTAGATTTCTTGAAGCCCTCTATAGATAAAATGATCGGTTGCCTGATTGTTATAATGCAACTAAGAACATCACTCAGGAAGATACTCTCTAGTACCTAGGTAGTCAGGTAGTACGGCTAAGGGCACTGTCTAGCCTCCTTAGTTAGTGCCCTGAGATATTGGGCCGAGTACTACACTTGGACCCCGCATGTATATCAGAGAGTTATAGCATAGGGAAAACCCTTGTCTATAGAACCCTTAAATACCTAACCCTTGGGGACGGAAACAAAAAAAATTAAAATAGTCAAGATCTATTGTCGCACAACTATGTTCGGGTTTCCAAATCACTACACATTTCTTCCTGGTTAAGCGTTTGGGCATTTCATCACTGCAGTATTCTTCAGACCAGAGTATAACACCACAGGTGTAAAAACAAAGTCTAGAAATTTTTTCACCATTATTTGAGACCTATTCAGTTGGATTTATCTCTTTTCCTTTATCACATTCATACATATCATTTTTCAACAATTTTTTTGACCCCACCTGCCCCATTTCAGTTCCCTCATCATCATGGACCATACATGCAGCCAAGACTTGGAAGCTCACTTCAATACCTTCAAATCTAATTTCGTAGAGATCCAACAAGAAGTGAAACAACTCAGTGCCAATGTTGTCGCCATCAATACAACCATGCAGTCCTCCATCACTGCCTCAATCGAGGAAATCAAACAAGACATGACTACCTAGCTTGAATATGTCATTTCGATGATCTGCACCAAGTTGTATATCCCTGCAGATAACCCTTTATCTGACCCACCCCCACATACCGAAGCTGAAACTTCCTCTCATTCCCATAATTTTCAGCACCATCACTTTTAGTGTGACCTACGCTTTTCGGGGGTGGATGTGACCAAATTTGATGGCTCAGATCCCATTGGTTGGGTAAACCAAATGGAACATTATTTCTCTTTATACGGCATTACAGATGACTTGGCCAAACTCTGGTATGGTGTTCTCCATATAGATCAAGAACATTGGCAATGGAGAAAAAATTCTCATCAAGGGTATATTGCTTGGACACACTTTGTGGAAGAGATTTATGAATGCTTTGACACTGACACCAACCATTTAGGACATTTGAAAAAGTTGAAACAATCAGGAATAGTGGAAGACTTTATAGATTCTTTTGAGCGCCTAGCTTTTTGGACAGAGGGCATGTCTGATGCCTTTTTCTGAGAATGTTTTATCAGTGGCCTCAAGGATGATATTCATGCCCATGTCCTCATGGCTCGGCCTTAGAGTTGGGTGGAGGCTACTAAAAGAGATAAAGAAGCACACCAATTTGTATCTTCTCAAAACTGGAAACCCCCCTTTATTCCTCGCACTAAACCAGTAAATCCCACTACTCCCTCTGCTCTACTAAATATCCAAAAATTGACCAGATTTGAAATGGTTGAACACCAACTCAAAGGCCTTTGTTATAATTGTGATGACAAATATTTTCTGGGCCACAAGTGTAAGGAGAAAAAGATTTTTATGGCCATCTCAGAGGATGTTTCGGAAGAGGATGTTGAAACTCCCCTTGTGTCTGAGTCACCTGAAACCACGGACATAACCCCTCCCTCAAACCCTCCCGAAGTAGAACCGATCATTTCCCTAAATTCTCTCACTAGTTTCTCTGCTCCCCAAACCCTCAAGATAATTGGTTACATCAAGCATAGGAAGGTCATCATTCTGGTTGATAGCGGCAACATCCATAATTTTATTCATCATGGCATTGCCCAAGAAACTAATTGTTATATCCATGCAGTCAATAATTTCCAAATCATGATTGCCAATGGCGACTCCAGGAAATGTGGAAGGCGTTGTGAAAATGTGTGTCTTCAAATTGGTGACTACCACCTAAAATCTCATATGTTTTCTATCAACATGGGTGGTTGTGACATTGTGTTGGGTTTAGACTGGTTAAGGACTTTGGGTCCTATTCTCATGGATTTCAAGGAATTAACCATGCAATTTGACCAGGAGGGCCAAAAATATAAGTTTCAAGGCATCACCGTCGGTTCACCGGAGATCATTAGTTCCCATCGCATGGAAAAGATGCTAAAAAGTCTCATTTTGGCATTATTTCCCAACTCCATGCCATACAGGCCACTAAGACACCCTCTGTCCTGCTAGACCTCCAATCCATCATCTCTAAACATCAAGTGGTATTTTCCACTCCCTAGGGATTCTCGCCTTCACATGGTGTTCATGATCATTTCATTCCCCTTATACCAGGAAGCCTCCCTCCCAATATCTGTCCCTATCGTCACCCCTTTTCCCAAAAACATGAAATTGAGAAAATGGCTCAAGAACTACTCAACACAGGAATTATCCACCCTAGTACGATCCCCTACTCTTCTCCTGTGGTCATGGTCCTGAAGAAATAAGGCTCTTGGTGCATGTGTCTTAACTTCCGCGCCCTCAACAAACTCACCATTAAAGACAAATTTCCTATTCCTGTCATTGATGACCTCTTGAATGAATTGAGTGGTGCCCAGTTCTTTCCTAAACTTGATCTTCGTTCTGACTACCACCAGATCCGTATGAAAGAGACACACATTCCTAAGACTGCCTTTAGAACTCATGAGGGCCACTATGATTTTTTGGTCATGCCCTTTGGCTTGTGTAATGACCCCTCCACCTTCCAAAGCCTCATGAATCATGTCTTTCACCCTTTTATACGTCATTTTGTCTTAGTTTTCTTTGATGATATCCTCATCTATAGAAAAACCTGGACATACCACCCTTCTCATGTGGATCGAGTTCTCCATCTACTCTCTCAGCACCAACGTTTCCTGAAACAATCTAAATGTGATTTTGGCGCCTCAGAAGTTGAGTACTTGGGGCATCTTGCTGGTAAGAACGACGTCAATTTGGATCCTAAAAATATTGAAGCTATGCAAGATTGGCCTCACCCAAAGACTCTCAAAAGCTTGGAAGGATTTATGGGCCTAACATGTTATTATCACAAGTTTGTTAAGAATTATGGAAAGATTGTGACACCTCTCATGACACTCCTTAAAAATAATTATTTCACTTGGACCCCAGCAGTTGCTCAGGATTTTCAAACCTTTAAGATGGCCATGTGCACCACTCCAGTCCTGGCCCTTCCTAATTTCACAAAGACCTTTGTCCTGGAATGTGATGCTTCAGGGAAAGGTATTGGAGTTGTCCTTATGCAAGAGGGTAGGCCTTTGTCCTTTACCAACAAACAACTATCTGAACAAAATTTGGGCAAATCAATCTATGAAAAGGAAATGCTGGTTATTCTGCATGTCGCTGATTTGTGGTGCCCTTATCTATTGGGGCAACGCTTCCAAATTAAGACAGACCATCAAAGCCTCAAGTATTTTCTGGAACAACGTATTTCCTCCCCAGAGCAATAAAAATGGGTGACTAAGCTATTTGGATATGATTATGAGATCATTTACAAGAAAGGCAAAGACAATGTGGTGGTCGATGCACTTTCCCAAAAATATGAAGATGAAGGCTCCCTTTTTTCTCTCTCCTTCATTTTACCAGATTGGCTCCAAGCCGTTTTCCAGGAATGGCTACATGATCCCAAAAGTTCGCATCTGATACAATAATTGTAGTCCAATTCTCTAGTTTCCATAGGGTACTCATGGCTCCATGATGAGCTTCGATACAAAGGCCGTTTGTATTTAAGTAAACAATCAAAACTTAAATCCACAGTGCTTTCTAAGCTTCATGATACACCCACAACTGGGCACTCTGGGTTTACCAAAACCTATGACAGGGTCAAACGTTCTTTTTTTCTGGGATTGTATGAAAAATGACATTCGTAATTTTGTGGTCGAATGTGATGTGTGTCAACACAACAAGGGAGAAACAGTCAAATCTATGGGCACACTGCAACCGCTTCTGATTCCACCTACTATTTGGAGGGATATCTCTATGGATTTGATTATAGGCTTACCTAAATCGGGTAATAAATCAGTAATCATGGTGGTAGTTGATTGCCTTTCCAAGTATGCTCATTTTTGTGCTCTTCAACACCCATTTACAACATCCACAGTGGATCAACTTTTCATGGATCCAGTCTTCAAGCTTCATGGCATGCCACATTCTATTGTTTATGATCGTGACCCAACTTTCACCAGCAATTTTTGGCAAGAACTATTCATGCTAAAAGGCACCCAATTGCATCTCAGCACATCTTATCATCCCTAGACGGATGATCAAACTGAAGTTGTCAACAAGTGTTTGGAAACATATCTAATGTGTTTTTTATCAGAAAAGAAAAATCAGTGGGCTCAATGGTTACCCCTAGCTGAATGGTGGTACAACACTTCATACCATACAACTACATGTATGACTCCTTTTGAAGCATTCTATGGACAAAATCCACCTTCATTCCTTTCATATTTACCAGGTGTCTCGAAGGTCCAGGAGGTTGACCAAACGCTTACAGTTCGAGAGGCTATTCTCCATGCCCTCAAAGAGAATTTGGTTATGGCTCAGAATCGTATGAAGCAACAAGAAGATCAAGGTCGCTATGAACGTCAATTTGCATAAGGGGATCAGGTGTTTCTTCGGCTGCAACCTTACAAGAAAAACTCCCTCAAAGTCGACCATTGTCAAAAGCTGGTGCCCAAATTTTATGGTCCTTATACAATTCTCAAGTGTGTGGGACATGTGGCCTATCAGTTAGATTTGCCCAATCACTCTAATCTACATCCCATTTTTCATGTTGCATTCTTGAAGAAGGTGATTGAAACTAAGTTCCAAACTCAAACCAACCTTCCCAAGTTGGACGAAGAAGGCTCCATTTGGGTACAAACACAAGCAGTTTTGGACCAGCGTGAGTGTCGCCTGTGTCAGTGAACCATCAAGGAAGTATTAGTCCAGTGGAAAGATACAACTCCAGCAGATGCCACTTGGGAACCAGTTACCATTCTGTAGCAATTTCCACATCTCAAGCTTTGAGGACAAGGTTTTTTTTAAGGGGGCGTACATGTTAGGGACCTAACCCCTTACATAGGTAGAACAATGTATTCCAATGTAATAAAGGTCAATATTAATAAGGCCTTGCAATAAGGTAGAATAAATCGAATGTAAGAAGACCTAATAGAAGCTTCCGCTTCTAAAAAAATCTTCCTCTATATGGTTCTCTTGATAGACATATTTAATATAAATAGGAGTTGAGGGTATGTGAAACCTAGCTTGGATATTATTGTAATAGAGCTCTTCTTGACTAGAGGTTGCCCCCTCGAAGAGGCCCATGAAAATTGCTCTCAGTAATCGAAGTGCTCTTTCTGGTGTTATTCTGTTATCATTTCAGTATTATTGTGGTGTTATTCTAGTTATATTGTTGTTCATATTCCATTTCTAACATTTTATTTATGTTCTACATACTGTTTATATCTGGAATATTACATAATTTCAAGGTGTATGACACACATGTCCTAACATTCTCCCACTTGTCATATATCTTGCAAGAGCATACGAGAGAATGAATCAAACCGTGAACTATCTACTAGGGGTTGTGAGGTCCATAGACTCAGAACACCCCCTGGAATTATTTGTACTAATCGGCTTCATCAATGCATATGCAACATTTTTCAAAATATAATCTTGCTCTAGTATCTCCTTTACATCCTCTACCATGTCTCAAAAGATGGTATTCAATATCAATATGTTTTGTCTTTGGATGAAAGTTTGGGTTCTTTTCTTGATAGATGACACTTTGATTATCGCACTAAACTATAATAGCTCTTTGAATGATCCTCGCATGTGAAAACACTTTCATAATCTAGATGGCCTCCTTATAGGCATGAGTAGTTTCCATATACCTTTCCTTTGTAGTGTACAAAGTGACCACAACCTATTGATAGCTCATCCAACTCACTAATCCACTAGAAAATCAAAATGGCATATATATCAACAGATCTCCTCATATCTACATCCCATGCCCAATCAAAATCCACATAACCATGTATATCCACTAAGTTTTGGTCCCCTAAAATTTCACCATGTTAAAAAATAGATTACTTGGAAGTACACTCAAATAATTGAAGACCTTATTCACTGCAACCAAATTTTTATTTCTAGGATTATCCATGAACCAACTCAAGTCTCCCACTACTTGGAAAATGTCTAGTCTATTATGGAACATAGGATACATCAAACTAACCACTAACAAGGAACTTAGGCTATATCCTCCATATCTGCATATATTGTAGGACATTGCCCCACTGAAAGCTTAGTTCCCACAAAGATGGGAATACTCAATGGCCTACAATATACCATACCAAAATGATACAACAAAGAGTTCAAATACTTACTTTGGGCCAACCAAATCTTTTTGTTAAATCTATCTCTCCTAATATCCATTCCTAAAATATAATTTCTAGCCCCCAAGTCCTTTATGTCAAATTGTGTTGAAATATGAGACTTAAAATCAATAATCACATCTTTATTATTTCTAGAAAATAACATTTCAATACATACAATTTGAAAACAAAGAAATAACACGATCTTGTTTGTAATACACACAATTATCTGATTTGGATCTAAAAAATACCAATCCCAACAAAAAAGAATCAAGCTTTTGTTACCATAATTTGGGTGATTGTTTGAGACCATACATAGATTTTCTTAATTTGTAAACCAATAACTCTTTACCCATTTCAACATAGTGCTCTAGCTATGTCATATATATCTCCTTGTCCAAGTCACCAAGAAAAAATGTATCTTCATATCCATATCTTCTATATCTAAATAACAATTTGTTGCTACAAATAACAGGAACTTGATAGATGTTAGCTTAAAAACTAGGGAAAAAATATCACCAAAGTATATCCCCTCAACCTAGGAATATCCTTCCACAACCAATCTCGCCTTGTACTTTTCTACATTGCCATATGAAACAATATTCTTTTTGAACATCTATTTACATCCAATGGGTTTTTGTCCATGATGTAACGATACCAAGGCCCATGTACCATTCCTCCTAAGTGAAACCAACTCCTCATCCATTGCCAATCTCTAGGAATCATTGTTTTCCATCTCTATTTCCTCCTTTGTAGTTCCAGTCTCATTGATGTTAGTATATAAAGAAAATATACATCTAAAATCCAACGGACTATAATTATACTTGTCTAGTTGCCTTATTTTCTTAGTGGATCTCCTCAAAGGATGAGGTGGAGTTTCTACTTCATCTTTTGAACTATCTAATCTCTTCTCCTCATCAGGTCCATCCTGAACTTCTAGTTCATTTTCTAGTTAAAATTCCTTGATTTTGGGTAGCATTGGAACAATTGACTTATTCTCATCCTCTTCTGGCTAAAATTGTGGAAGAATACTTAAATTCTCTAAAAATAGTAGTTCTTCTATACAAAAATTTATCATCCATAGGATTTGAGAACTCATATTCTTTCAAACCAATGCCATAGCCAATAAAGATGTATTTCACTTCCTTTTTATGTAACTTTGAATACTTCTCCTTAGGCACATGATCATATGCCTCACAACCAAAAAAACAAAGACACTAAAGTGAGGGTCCTTTTCCTGTCCAAACCTCCATAGGGGTCTTATCCACAAGAGCTAATGTGGGAGAACCATTTATTAGGTAACATGTAGTATCCATCGTTTTTTCCCAGAAATTATACTCTAAGCTAGCTCCCCTAAGCGTACTTCTATCCCTCAATGATCAATATCCTATTCATGCATTCTATATCTCCATTGTACTAGGGGGCATATGGAGTTGTCTTATGTATTTCTATGTTGTTATCCTTAGAGATCCTGTCAAAATTTTTCAAAACAAAAGTCACCACCATTATCATTTCTTAACACCTTAATCTTCATAATAGTATGATTTTCCAAGAGATCCTTAAATTCCCTAAACCAACTAAGACCTTGTATTTAATCCTAAGAAAACATACCCATGTCTTTCTACAATAGTTATCAATGAACAATACATAATACAAATATTTAGAAATAGAAAGAAATTTAACATAACCAAATACATCAAAATGAATCAAGTCCAACAACCTAGAATATTTGTGAGAATTAGGAAAAAATTGAAAACATTTCAATTTTCCATATATGCAATGCTCATATAAATAAAATTCAAGAGTACAATCAGTCAACCCCTCAATAAATACATTGTTTTTCAAGGCTCATAGGCCCTTCTCACCTATATGGTCCAGTATATAGTGCCATAACACTTTCTTCTATGTAGGTAACTTGCTTTGTAAATCAAGAGCTCATTTAGGTACCTAGAAAGCAAGGAAATGAAAAGTAGATATGGCATTCCTCTTTGTTATTGATTTTTATTGTGAAGGTGTATATCCTATGGATATTTTTGCTGCAATGATCGCAAAACTACTGTATTGAATGGTGCATTCATCAAGATTATAACATCCTCATCAAGCACCATAGCTCCTCACACCATATTACACCCTCCATTAGAGAAAAAAAATTGCACACCTAGATTATTAATTTTGATTGTTGGTAGTAGGTTATGTGCCAAACATGAAATATAGAAAACTCCATTGATCCCCTTCATTCTTCCATCATGGAATCTAATCAAGAATCTACCATGACTAACTATGGTAAGAAGAGAATTATCATTGAGGTATACCTTCCCACCATCATATCCCTCATACATTGAAAACCACTCTCAATGGGAAGTCATGTAGAATGAATCTCCATAGTCTATCAACCACACACTATAACATGTTTTGAAGCCAAGGCCACAATAAAGGCATATTCATTATCCTTCTAAGAAAAAATTTCAGACTCATCATCGAAACATTATTTTTCTTCTTATTCTTCTTTTTCACTTGCTTGCAATCTCTTTTAAAATGCTTGACCTTGCGGTAGTTCCAACATCTTTCCTAGGAATTTCCAGGAGACTTAAATCTACCATTCTCCCTCTTATTACCTTTTTCTATTGATCTTCCATGAACATCCAAGGCCTCCTTGGGCAGATTTAGAATCTTTCCTCCTCACCTCCTCTAAGAGTAAAGAAACCATGACCTCATCAAGCACAATTTATTTGCAGTGCTTCCAATAGCCATTGCCAAGTTGTCCTATGAATATGGAAAAGAACACAAAAGTTTCATGCAACAATCCTTGTTTTCCATCGTCGCTCCAATTGAGTTAAATTAGGTCACAATGGTATTAAAGACATTTTGATTCCTTAATACAGAATCACCATCACCCACTCTCAAGTAGAACGATTGTTTCATAGAAAAAAAGTTTATTATCCATGGATTTAGCCTAGTACAAGTCTCTCAACTTATTCTAGAGTTTTTCCATGATGGGTTCTTCATAAATGTTCATGTTAGAAACCAATGCCTTGAAAATGATAAAAATTCAATCAATAACGATCGACTTCAAGGGGTAAACCTCCTTTTACAATATATTCAATGTACAATATGAG
>SNQJ01S0142315.1:24737-42305 GCA_010110895.2 Picea sitchensis
AAATGTTGTGTCTCTTGTGAATGTGTATTTCTCAGTGATCTTGTTCTTATGATGCTCTTATCTATTGAAATGAAAAGAACTATAATAATGGTATAAACATTAACATAAATAAGTGCTCCTCTTCAATTTGGTGTCCATCATTCTCCACAAGCTAGTCCAAAAATCCCCAAGGAATCGAGTATCTTGATCTGAGACATTGGACGTGGGTAACCCAAAGTGAACCCAAACATATTGAAAGAAGAGATTAGCAGTCTTCTCAACAGTGATATGATTTTTACATGGCATCAAGATACACATCTTGTTGAACCTATCCACTACAACATACCAATAATCATGACCCCCTTTGGTAATTGGTAAACCCCCTACAAAATCCATGGAAATGATTTCCCATGGATGGGATGGAACATGAAGTGGTGAGTATAGCCCCAATTTTCTATTAGTGGGATTACAAGTAGAACACATCACAGACCCCTTTACATATTTAGTTACAATTGCTTTCATCTGAGGCTAGTAACAAAACCTATGAAAATGAGCCATAGTTTTTCCTACCCCAAAATGTCTAGACACAAGAGAAGTATAAGCTTCTCTTATTACATGGACTCGTTCACTTATAGGAATACATAGCTTCCCAAGATGATAGAGTAATTTTCCCTACAGACAATAGTTCTCTGCCTGTGCACCATGGGTTAGCTTCTCATATACTTCTTTAAAATATTCATCGATGTCATATTGTTCTACATATCTATCATGAGATAAAGAAGTATTCTTCAAAATAATAGAAGCAACAATAGGAGGTCTAGAAAGCATATCAGATACCTTGTTACTTGTACCCTTCTTGTACTTGATTACCAAATGAAATTGTTGTAGAAAACCCATCCATTTGTAGTGTTGAGATTGTTGTAGTTTGGTCTATGCTTGAAGATACTATAAGGGCTAGTGATTTGTATGTATTATGGTTTCCTTCCCCAACAAGTAGTGCTTCCATTTCTTTACGCTCTGAACTAATGCATACAACTCTTTATCATATGGAGGATAGTTAACAACATCTTGGTTAAAAGTCTCATAGTGGTAACAGATAGTCTTACGATATTGCATCAATACCGCACCCATGGCTTATCCGCTGGAATTTGTCTCGATCTCGAACAAATGTTGAAGATTCAGCAGTGCTAATACTGGTGTGGTAATAATCTTCTCCTTCAAAATGTTGAAATCTTTTTTTTTTTCTTTCCTTCCCACTGAAAAGTGTTCTTCACACAAGTTAAGGCATGCAAAGGAGATTTTGTAAAGGAGAAGTTGGGAATGAATCTCATCCAATACTAGACTTCACCCAAGAAGCTCCAGATCTCGGTTACATTTTTTGGCTCAGGCCATTTTACAATTACTTTAATTTTGGAGGGATCAATTTGCAATTGTCCTCCTCCCACGATATGACCTAAGTATACAAGTGTAGTCTTTCCAAATTCACATTTAGACATTTTCACATACAAATTTTCCCTTTGAAAAGTATATAATACATGCTTTACATTCCTTACATGTTCATCCCAAGTCCCGCTAAAAACAAGAATGTCATCTAAATACACAATCACAAAGTCATCTAGGAAAGGCCTGAATACCTTATTCATCACACGCATGAAAGTTGTCGTAGCATTTCAAAGACCAAACGACATAACTAACCACTCAAACAATCCATGTTTTGTTTTAAAGGCAGTCTTCCATGCATCCTATTCTGCGATCCTTATTTGATGATATCCACTGCGTAAATCAAACTTAGTGAAATAGACAACAGTATTCAACTGATCAAGTAAATCATCTATACGAGGAAGAGGGTATCGATTTTTTACCATGATTTTTTTCAAATCCTGGTAATTGACACACATTTTCCATGTTCCATGTTTCTTTGGCACCATCACGATCGAATAACCACAAGGAGATGAACTCAACATGATGACCCCTTGATCCAATATGCCCTGTACCTGCTTCTTGATATCTATCATCTCCACAACTGACATCGTGTACATGCCCACATTAGGAAGAGGAGAATCATATTGAATATGTATCTCATGTTGGATTTCCCTCTTAGGAGGTAATCCATCTGGTTCTTGAAAAATATCATCATACTTAGAAACAATATCAATTAATTACTTTTTATGAGATGGATCACATCCTTGGAAACCGTCGGATGTCCCAACATCTTTCTCTTTGACGACCATGAGTACATATCTCTTATTAGTGTTTATGAGTCTTTTCATTTTCCACTAACAAGTGTCGTATTTACCCTCATGTTGTGAGCTCTAACAATATATTCCACTCCCCCTTTAGTAAGGTGTTATTTTTTCTCATGACGAAAGAAGAAAGATTTTCTATCATAAGTATAAGGACTCCCCAACACCATGCCACATATATCAAGTGGTACAACATCCAAATCCACTTCATCAATCAAATTTGAAGCAATACCAAATTTGACCCTACATTGTTTGGTGACATTAAGTTTTGCTTTATCACATACCCAAGCAAGAGGGTAAGGCTTTGGATGTGGTTCCGTTACAAGACCCATCTTCTTGACAAGTGATTCAGATATTAAGTTTACTTGGGAAACCGGATCGAATAATGTATCTATCTTAGTGACTTTAGATATAACTCTTATATGAAATAAATCATTCCTCTTTCGTTCATCAATATGATCTTCATCATTGGAACTTGAACTAGCATGAAGAAAATATTTACCTTGTACTCCAACCGCTGTGATCTTTCCTTCATCTCTTGAATCAGAACCAAGATCTTGTTGCACTGTAGCAATGGTCTTTGTCTTCCCCTTTCCACCAAAACGTTTCAGTTTCTTTTTTGAATGCAGTGTCCAACAATGTTCTTCATCATAACTGCTTTTCTTGCAATGAGTGCAAGATGGTTTTCCTCCTTCTCTCGTTACTGTAGTGGTCTTCTTTTCCTTCATTTTGAACTTCTTGAAAGTATTTTTTGGAAAATTGGAAGGTTTCTTCATGGGATCTTCTTGAACATATTTCCCCGTATTCTCAAGGTGAGTGGCTTGCACACAAACTTCGTCAATACTAGTGGGGTTAAACAAGAGTACAGTATGATGAATATAATTGTGAAGTGCGCCAATATCCTTCATTAAAGTTTCATAAGAATCCAAAGTAATTTTCAATGCTAGAGCTTTCTTCATAAATTATTTTGTGAAACTTTGTACAGTTTGACCTTTACCTTGTCTTAAAGTTTTCCATTCCATCATTTCTTTATGTAAATTCCCTAATGGATATAATTGCTTCCTTATCTCTGTTTTAAATTTTGACCATGAGGAAAGAAGATTACTGCACTTACTTCTATCATGTATCTTGCTCTCCCTCCATATGAGAGCAGTGCCTTCCAACCAAAGATAAGCCAATTTCACTTTAACTTTCTCTTCATAAATATGTTGAACACGAAAATATACTTCAACCTCTCGGATCCAATTATCTAGTTTTTCAGGATTAACATCTCCATTAAACATAGGTAAAGAAAACTTTACATCAAGATTTAATAATGGTTTCTTAAAAGAGGATTTATGGTTAGAATGCTGAGAGTGATGAGAATGCTTAGAGGAAGAAGAACTATAACTTGAAGGCGAAGTTGGAGGCTCAGGAGGACCTCCTCCAACCCCTTGGTTTACTGAAGCATCATCATCTGGTGGTAATTCCTTTTTCTTTCCTTTCTTGTTCATCCTCTTCTCGTAATCTCCATACATTTTCTCGACCATGTCTGACATGCAATAAAAGACCATGTGAAAGTTTTTCTCTTGTTGATCACACTTTTCCTCTTCTGCCATATTCATCCTTTGGGATGCACGACCAACTTCAGGATTGAATGTCTTAAGAGTTTCTTCACCCTACTTATGCTTGGCCCTAGTAAGAATTCATACTCAAAAATTCAAGTCAAAGACGACTGCTCTGATACCAACATGATCCAGGATATTTTCATCCGGTGACTTATTAAAGAATTGTATAAAATGAGCATAAACTAAAGTATACCATAAAGAAGGAAAATATCAAAAGGGAAGATACATAATCATGAAATATGAACGTAAAAACTTGATAACGAAGTTCGTCCCTAGTGGACTACGTCTCCAGGTCCTACTCTCAAATGGGTAGGTCTTTTTATTAACTCCAAAAAAGAATTGGGAAAAATACATAAGTATAACTCACTTTGGAGTTAAGCTAAAGAATATTTTCTCAAATCAGAAAACTAACATCACCATTGTGTTCATGGCATAGAATTACCTAAAAATGACTATCTCCACGCCTCGATCCGAGTCAGACACTTCCAGGCCCAAGAGACACCCCTACCTCGATTTTTGTGCCATTTTTCCTGCAATAAATGACTGGAAAAATCTTGAAATGTATTCCATGTCTCGAAATCCATGCCAAAATAGGTACGGGCACACCTTTGGTTCTCCTTTGTCCCATACACTGGCGGAGGCCTCTTTTTATTCAAAAATTTGGCACTTATGCATAAATGAGTTGGTTGGCGGAGTGGTTAGTGGAGGCTAATTTAAGGATTTGGTTGGATGAGGTTTTAGGGTCAAATCCCATGGACCTTTATTTTAACACATGGTTTGCAACATACTTTTGGAAATTTTCTATTTAGTTAGCAAAGATTCTGGCGGAGGTTTGGTGGTTGGTTAATTCGGTGGAGATGCTATATTTGGCAGGCAACGGTTGGAATATGCGGTGGAGAATATGAAGGATATGCCATATGTGGCGGGTGGTCACGTGGATTAACATATAACCAAGGGTTGGGCCAAAGGCCAAGCCCCTTTCCTTTTCCGCTCACATAAAACATTAAACTTAAATAATATTCTTGTCATATTATAAACAAGAACTATATAGTGGTATGTTGGCTAGTGCAGAGTTGTAAGGCCTTTGGGATAGGAGGTTAGGGGTTCGAATCCCGTTGGCTCCAATATTTTTTTAATAAACTATATTGTACCAATGGGGGGTTTCCACGCGCAACCTCTCATTGGCTGTCCTCTGCCACATGTCAACCGGAGATTGGCCGACACTTAATCTGCCACGTCTACTTGTAAGAATCTACAACATATACCTGGAACCTTGTACCAAATCTCCCTATACGGATGTGCCACATGTCACCCTTGTAGTGGTGACACATGTCACCTTGACCTTTTGACTTTTTTGACCAAGTTTGACCTGAAATTTGACCGCTTATATCTTTTTCATACGAGCTATGTTTGACGAACTGTTTGCATTGTTAGAAATCTTGTGGCGCGCTCTTCGTGGCTGTGCCATTTTAACTGAGTTTTGGGAACTTTGAATTTTCACCCTTTCTTTGTCTGTTGAAGCCATTATGAGCATCCTGAGTTGCCTCAGTGAGTTCTGAGTTGTTCTTAGCCTTCTCTGGATCCTTTTTGGATCACTACAACATCAACACCACCCATTTGGTTCAAAATCATGGGACTATACACAAAATACCCACTCATATTAAGCTTAATACTATGGCACTTCCAAAACAATTTATGGTGCCTCCATATACAATCATAACTTGAAACTCTAGTGTTGGGAATACAAATAAATTGAGATATTTTTTTAATTTGTAATTGATGAAGTTATGGGTACTACCATAATCAATCAACACTATTAGATTTTTATTTTTGATGTATCCTTGTATCTTGAGGGTTTCTGGAGTACTAATGCCATCCAATGCACGACAAGATATCGTTGGAGTAGTCTCTTCAATATATATATATATATATATATATATATATATATCTTTTGATGGTTCCAATTCTTGATCATCTTCCTCTTCACAGTCCATGTAATTTATTTTTTTTCATCCCATTTATGCCCCTTACTATACTTTTTGTCACAATTGAAACACAATCCCTTTGCTCTTATTTCATCCATTTGTTGAGGTTTCAACCTTGTTTGTTGAGGTATGGTTGTACTATGAACCCCAAAATGATCTCTACTAAATATGTATGCTCCAATGGTAGCCTTGCGTGTATCCTTATTCTTGGCTTGAATATGACGTGCAGATTGCACAACTTCCATAATATTTTGAGGATGTTTTAGGACAATCTATGTTTAATGTCTTGTTTTAATCCACACATGTAAGTTTCCAACAATTTTTCATAACTTATGTCATCCACCCTTGTGGACAATACCTAAAATTATGAATCATAATTTTCAATATCACCTAAGTGCTTGATTCTTGTCAATTGACTGAAGTATTCATGTTCCCAAACTTTCCCATATTGTGCTTCTAAGTCTCTTGTAAATAAACCCCAAGTATAATGATAAGGAGGGGCATTCCTTTTGACTACCCATTGATACCATTGATATGGCTTTATCTCAAAGTTCAAATTTTCTATGTGAATCCTTTGCTTATCATCCATAATATTATGCAGTTCAAAATATTTCTCTATTTGGTTCACCCACGTAAATACCTTTGTTCCATAAAACTTCCTTAATTCAACCTTGGGAAGGTTCACGCCTTTTGGAGACCATCCATAAGTAACTCCATTATTGTATTTAAATCCCCTTGGAAAATTCTTATTATTGAAAAGTTGTTCAACCTAAATACTACCTTTATTTTCATGAATCCCTTCAAACACCTTATCAATTTTAGGAAACCCCTCATTTAAGGCTTCCATTTAATCTTTTGTTCCATCATTGTTTTCATCTATTCCTTACTTTAATACATATTCCTTTCCATCATTTCTTTATTTTCATTCATCTTCATTTCCATTTCTATTTGAGTATTCATCAAATCAACCTTTTTCATTGACCTATCATTCACTTCATTGTCTGTTCAATTTGGATAGCTAGTTTTGTATCTCCTCATTTTATTCATGGGTCATGGAGGATATTTTTGGAGGTTTAATTGGTGAAGTAATTTTTGGATCTTTCTTTGGAGCTATAGAAAAAATATTTAAGTTTTTTTTAATGAGCATTCTAACCATGGACATGCTCTTAAAATCACTAGAAAATAACATGTGCAAAAACCCTAAATTTCATAAGAAATATATCATAAAATATAATGATTCAAAATCTGAAAAATTTTCCACATGTACTTCATTGTGTCAACTCGATATTTTGAAAATTTCAGAGTCTGAAACCTCAATAAAAAAAAATTACAGCAAAATGCCAGGATAACTGATTTTAGGTTTAGTCACAAACCTTATCTTTCATGGACTATATATCCAAACATATAGAAAACTAGAACCTAAAATTTTGACAACCTGTACTATGAAATTTCTCTTAAGTCTCCACAAAAATTCACTATATGAAACATCCCATAAAAAAATTTACAACGAAAAATCCCAAAATGAATTGTTTAAAATTGAATTGAGGATGCGTAAAAATACCCATCTTCCATAGGCTGTATATCCAAAAGTGTAATGAACCAGAACCTGGAAGTTTTACTAGAGGTACTTTGATATGTCTCATAATTAACCTCCAAATTTTTCTTTATGAAGCATCCCAAAAAAATTTATAGAAAAAATGCAAAGGTGACCCGCTTGAAGCAACAAAACCCTAGGATCTGCTATGAAACCAAATGTTACAAACCGATGCCTTGAGAATGATAAAAATTCAATGAATAACAATCCACTTTAAGGGGGAAACCTCCATTTGTGTATTTCATAATACAATATGAGAGGAGATAAGATGCTCCTAAGACTGAGTCTCATTGAGTATATATATATATATATATATATATATATATATATATATATATAATGAAAGGTACAATTATAATGAAAGGAGTTACAGTAAGAAGGGTTCTGAACCTACATTTTAGATATAACACTAAATTCACAATGAAGGGTTCTAGCCTACATACAAATATAACACTAGAACTATGATAATTCAATATATATATATATATATATGGTACAATTATAATGAAAAGGTACAATGAAGGGTTCTAGCCTACATACAAATATAACACTAGAACTATGATAATTCAATATCTAGGGCTCGATAATGGATTTTGTACTTAACATGGGGCTTTGTCTATGGATTAACAGTTCAATAACACCAAATCATCCAAAAAAATATTGATAAGGCTTCTCTCCTTTCTCTCCAACACTACCTAGTATTTATATTTCATATGAGAGGCTTAGGTTCCAAAACTTGTAACCCATAAATTTCAATCTATGATCAAATCCTCCATCTTGAGCTTCCATAGCTCAAAGTTAGTGCCATTAAACTTCTCCATATCTAGCCTTGACATGCTCATCATTTTCTTACAACAATATTTTCTTTTGTGGAAGCTCCCATTGAAATCAATATTAGATTTTAAAAACTTGTCCCTAACACCTATGATATGAAGTAATTAGGCTTTGATATCAAATGAAAGGAAGTGTAACTATAGAATATTCTTCCTACTCTAATAAATGAGAGAAGAATGTATAGAAAATCTAAACAAGTAGTTGTAGAAAAAAAATAACATAGAAACATGAAACCATTACACAATGATCTCCTAGGGAAAACCCTTTCATGGAAAATAACCCTGTGCTCCAAAGAAAGATCAATGTATTATTTGGTTACTAATAAATCTTGATTTACACTTTTAGAGTCTCGGTGCTCTTAATTGGAGTAATTGGTAGAATACAAGTTCTGGAGAAATTTTGGCAACATAGAAATTTTTGCAACATAGAAATTTTGGAAACATAACAATACCTTCAATAGCCTCATACAATACCTCAAACCCGAGCACTCAATATATAGGCATAACAAAACCATAAACCATTTATGGTTTCTAATTTCTCATGTAGGAAACCACCACTAGTTTTTGGCTTTTACTAAAATCATTACTCCATGCATGAGATAAGTACCACAACATTTTTTACTTTTAATAAAAATGTTATTTCATGCATGAGATAATTGTCATAGCATTTTTGGCTTTTACTAAAAACTATACCACAATTGTTTTTTGGATTTTACTAAAAGTGTTACTCCATGCATGAGATCATTGTTGTAGAATTTTTGGCTTTTACTAAAAACTAACTACGATAGCGTGGGTCACATTTATGCCACTCTCATTGAGATAATTGCAAGGTGTATGACACACATATCCTAACACCAACATAGTCTTTAAGATCAAAATTATAAATAAATATGTTAGTTCTATCAACTCCTTCTTGTCGTGTACTATATTTTACAATTTAATTTTTTATAATTACATGTCACTTGTATTAGTGCCATGCTTTTATAGTCCTCTAGGTCATAGAATAATTTGGCATTCACATTGACATAATATCTAGGTGCATACTAAAAATGAGCATATATGAAAAATATCGAGAAATGAGGGGAGTTGCAAAGAAACAAGTTCTTTCCTTTTTTACACTGAGCTACTAAGAGTAATTTCAAATTATCTTAGAATTGCACATTAGTGTAAAACATATTATTGATTATTGTTTTTTTTCCTACAAAATCAAAACAATTAGTTATCACAACATGATAGTTGCTAATCAATATAACCTAATGAAAAAATAGTGAACATTGCATAAATATGAGTTACTAATCACTCATAGAGTAGAAATCCACTATATGGGATATCATTGATTCTTATTTTTTCCTACAAGTTCAAAACAAGCACATTCTACTAATTAGTATCATTTATGGATAATTGTGATTTTTATTGAATGTGAACTAGGTCAATGCCTGGAATGAGAACTAGTAAAAAATAGGAAACAAGAACTAAGGTCATTTCTCTAGTTGCTTATTAGAATGAGATCCTTTATGCAATTACACTTTAAGTTGGGTTAATCTTGAATCAGTCATAAAGTTGTTAGTTTAACCATGATACAATTAATGATAGGTTTACGATTCATGGTTTATGGACCAACGGTATTACATATGATGAATCCTACTTAATGGCTGTGAATACTCCATGGTAATATTCCTCCTGGAATAGGTCTCATGAGTTGGCATGTAGGCTCATAGAGGCTTGGTTGGCTAGTGTAGTCCCGAGTTCATGATGTAGGCCAAGAATGATGTATTCTCGAGTGCATTATATAGGCCATGAAAGAATGATCTTGTTGCTCATTAATCTTATTAAGAGTGTTATGGCACAAGTTGTAGGTTGGGAAAATCCCAACCCAACCAAGGAAACAAGTTCTATAACTATGGGAATCCTACACCCAATGTCACCTCTATGTAGGTCCCACACTTCAAGGATGACTCAACCATTCTAGGGAGGCGATCTCAATGACCCTAGGGGGGATTGAGATGAAGATGGAAGGAAATGGAAAATGAGCCCCGATAGGTCAAGTCTAAATGGAAGGAAGGGTAGTTAAAGATGCCTTGTAAGTCAAGTAAAGGCTGCCTGCAAGTATGTTGGATGATTGTACTTTATCGAGACACAAGAAAACATAGCTTGCAACAATATATGTTAGTTGGATCAACAAGTTAATCTTGTTGTCCCTAATTTTCAGTAGTAAATAACATTATATATCAGAAAATAAATGATACTAGAAGCTTCCCAATAAGTTCTAGATATCAAGTAAAAAATGCAAGAGAAAGACTAGCTAAACTCAAGATGAAAATCCCAAGTTCTAGCACAAAGGATAAGGCTGTTGTAAACAATTTTTTGTAGAAAATTATATCATCCTTATTTTTGTAACATTCATTATATTACAGCGGGAAAATCAGCCACTATAAATCCCTCAAACGTTTCCAAAAAGTGTGCTAGGACTAGGAGAGTATGTGTGCAAACTTTGAGCCAAAACTAATGGTTGATAGGAGAGTTGTTTGAGAAAGTATGTTAGGGTTTGTTCAGCCCTAATGGCTGTGAGGTGCCCAAGGCACAAGGAAAACAATCCACCTTTGCAAGAAGTAAAAATACCAAAATTCACGTTTCCCAATGAAATAATTTATATCTCCAATGCAATAAAAAAAATATGACTAGTGCCTTTACTATTGGGTTAATGGAGTCACAAGGAGCTTAGAGAAACTACCTCTTTGGGGGTTTAATCCCTTTTACTTCCCAAGGAAAATTTCTCTAAGCTAGGGTTTAAAGTAAGAGGGTGTATTCCCTTATACTTCTCTTAGCAAACCCTTGTCAATGAGATGAAGCAATAAAATGAAGAAAAAATGGTGAAGACTATGGTGGGGGTGTATGCCTTTATAATTCCCACCTAGTTCCTAGCACAACAATAATTGAATTGAATAAAATGATCACAAAAGAGTAAAAACCATACCAAGATCAAGAGAGATGCTAAGACAATCCACCATAAGAGATAGAAATTAACCTTCCAAGGATAACGCATCACATCTTCCATTAACCATTCAAAATTTCATCCATACACAATTTCACAAGAGATAAATAGCTAAGGGGGCTGAAATTTCAGACCAATACCTCTTGTGAGAGGAAATTTATGATTCAAAATGACATCTTATGATCTCTATTTATACAGAAATTAACCAACATGGTTTGTCCAAAACATAAGGAGTAAAAGACAAGATTAGGGGTCAACAACCCTAATATTTCCCCCTTAACAAAATAATATTAAACAATTCACTTAAAATTTCATCTTTTGCATAAATTAAACCCTAATTAAGGATGACGTCACCCCTTTAGGGGACATTTTTCCACTTTAAATAGGTCTTTGGTGCTGGAGAAGGATGTAAGGGCCTCCCAAGGCCACGTGTCAAGCATCTAGATGATCCTTTATTGGTGAAAATCCTCTTCTCATCAGAACATCCACGTGTAAGTGAGTGACACCTCACCACCAAGGCCAAACCCCCAATACCATGACGTCATGGAAGAAAATGGGACGTTTTTCCCTTCCTGGGCAAATCATTTAGCATGCAATGGGTGGGCTAGGTCATCCAAGTCATCATCAAGGTCGTTCAATTCATCTCTCTCATATAACATGTGGGCCCCTGAAATCCAACATGTGGGCTTTTATCCCCATGGAAGCCCAAGATAGGCTTGTTCTCCCAAAACTGTCCACCATCTAAGTCCTACAAAAACAAATGGAAACACCCTCCAAGGATCTCAAGTCATAACATCATGATAAGTGGATCCAATAAATAAACAAGCCATCTAAGCATGTGCATTAAATATTACCATATCAAACAATTAACAACTCAAAGACACTATGCAACTTGTCAAGCTTAAGTATGGGAGGGTTGACAAGGTGTCCTATTGGGTAGATATTTCCTTAGGTAAAGGAGAGCCTCCAGTAGGTCCCTTTCTAATCCATGTAAAGTGTATGAGGTGGATGGGGTCAAGACTCAATGGGCATAGGGATCATGACATACTAGGGATCGTAGTGTCTCATTCATGGGTGCCTTTGTAGAGGGTGTGTGGTACCTTCATTCACAATGCATTTTTCCAAGCCCATTATTTTCCTTTTATCTTTCTTTCTTTATATTTTATTTTTTAGCACAAGGAGATATTGAAGGTAACTTGCCTAGCATGGTGACCAGATGGTGGCAATGTCACCCACAAATGCCTAATAGAAATGATAAGGTTGGCTCATGATGAGAACCCCTTTCTCTCATCCATGGAACTAAGATCTATTGCCCTGGCATGGTGACCGGATAATGACAATGTCATACCACTAGACATCCATGGAAGTGATAGGTCAGCTGGTGATGAGACATCCTATCCTTTAATCTACCTTTCATGCATTTCTTTGTTATATTATGGGTCCCCTTTTATTCATAGATGAGTGTTTTATTGCTCTCTAGGGTGATCCCTAGGCAAAGCATCTGGAAGGTTTACATATGGATTTTATATTTTACCCAACACCAACCCCTCTGGGCCTTTAACCCCTTTTTCCCATAAAATGAGGGACAACCCCTTCTTTGGTTCAATACACCCTAAAATCCCAAGAGATAAGGAAACATAGGTGAATCATGATGGAAAATGGTAAGTATGGTCGGGAGCAGTACGATGTCTAATCAAGGGATTTCCCAGTAGAAAACCCATTCCCAAAGAAGACCAGTTACTAGGGCACAATGTCAACCTCTAAGGTGATGCAGCGAAAAAGGCATAATGTCCAAGCACATATCATGAAATCTAGAGCAATCTAAGACACACCATAATCAAATGGCTTAGGTATTGAAATGATGCTCACCATAATACTAACTTGTACCTCATGGAGAAAGGCCCACTGCCTTCCGGAAGCCAACTGGTGTGGTGGATGCCATCTGTAAACCTGTGACCATCTGTGGTGGTGAGTGGGTTTTCCATATGCGCAAAGCATACTGTTGGTCATGTAGTCTCTTGACACTCCATATCTGCAACATGAGGGCCTCTGGAAAACATCTCATTAGTTATCCAAAAAATGGGGATAACAAAGAGAACATCTTTGAAAATGTTTTGTAACATTTTAGTTGTTGAATAATACATTGAGCATGCTTTAGAGTGTAGTTTTTTTTCTCTCGAAAGGGATTTCCTTAGGATGTCATGTTGTTATTCGTTTATTTTTTATTTCATTTATTGCATCTATTTTGTTTCTAGTTTATTCACATTATTCTCTCATGGATTAGTGTACGAAGTGTATCCCACACCTCTTCTTCCTTTCATTTGGTATCAGATCCTAAGGTGATTGTTAATGGTTTATTGTTTATTTCATTTATTGCGACTATTTTGTTTTTAATTTATTCACGTTCTTCTCTCATGGATTAGTGTAGGAAGTGTACTCCACATCTATGGCTCCTTTCATTTGGTATCATAGCCTCATCACCTCAGATCCAAGGTGTAAGGGACAGGGTTGTTTAATCTAATATTGGGTTGAGTGGGAGCTTGTGTAGAATGAAAAATTGTTGCAAGAAAAAGGAAAGCATGACAAGAAGGAAATGGAGAGTGATCTTGAAGCATGTGACTTTGGCTTGGAACATGAATGGAAAATCATGGATTTGTCGATAGATGTATATATATACCACTTGGATGGATCTACTGAGTGCTTGATTGATTTGGATCATTGTATTTGGAGCAGAGAGTGATGTGGGTAAAGAAGGAGGTAGATTAAATTTACATCATTTTCTTGGTCATATAGTGGTAAGATAAGTACTTGGTCTATGTAATTGTATTTGGAGTATGAGGGATGTTGGCAATGAAATAGGTTAATGTTTCACATCATCACATGCTCGATCATACAATTGTAAGTATTTTTATGGACTTGGATTTTATCACATGTAAATGGGAATATAGATGTAAGACCTATTTAGGAACACATAGCCATGGTTTGATGGTTCATTGGTGTAAACTATAGATATAGGGGACATATTGTATTCTTACAAACTTGGTTAATAAAATTTGATGGGGTGGGTATTGTTTATCCCAAGTCAATTTTAAAGGGGGGAATGTTGGTTTAATCTTAATTCGGTCATAGAGTAGTTAGGTTAACCTTGATACAATTAATGATATGTTTACCATTCATAGTTTCTGGGCCCATGGTATTGAGTGACCCATGATATTGTATACGATGAAGGCTATTTAATGGATTTGAATACTCCATTGTAAAATTCCTAAAGTGGCTTTTTGTTTGGTTGGATTGGCCATATTGGCCAAGATTAAATAAATAATGGATATATATTAGGTGTTGGTTTTCCTAGCTAATGGTTTCTAGGTGATCTGGAACATTTTCGGAATGAAATGAGAGCGGAGATATAATAAAGAAATGCACAGAGATATCACATATATTCAATAATATAACATAAATGTGTCATAGATGCAACCATAAACATAGATATACAATAATACATGATTTCTATTAATGAAAGAAATGTACAGAGAGTATAAAAATCTAGAGTGAAAGACTCACTAGAATGGTGGCAGCTTATCTCTGAGAAGAGATGTGACGACTACTCGCATTCACAAGAAGATGATTACAATGAGTATATGAAGGCCTATTTACAATAAACGATAATGCAAAAACCCTTAGACATCCAAAAACCTAACTCTAGGAGATGAATCGCCAAAAGTCATGTGGGCCTCGTTTGGATAAGTTAGTACACCAACTTCCCACGGTCGTAACTTTTGCATATGATCTTTGTTTTAGGAAAATGATATCCCGTTGGAAAGGTATCGTCGATGAGATTCATTTTGGGGGCTCAATCATGTCTTAGCCTATCATTGAGAATATTGATCCCCAAAAACCTTCATTTAGGCCCTCAAAATGGCCCCAGAAGTTAAAACTGCTAAAAATAGTAAATTGCCAAAATTGCCAGAAAACTGTTTTGAGCCAATTGGAAAAGGTGGGTGGCCACTGATATCCACCTGGATAAATCCTCCCTCCTTAGGAATCAATGGTATCCATTGCATTGAATTCCCGAGGGAGAGGAAAAAGCGTTCGCTGAATCTGAATATTGGTGAGTTGCTTGCCTTGCTGGAGACGTCGCGCTGCTCAGTTTGTGAAAGTTTATCACAAGCATGTGGTTGGAACCGCTGGGCCTTTTTAACCAGTCTGGATACATGAGATTATTTTGTGCAAAAGGAATCTTTACACTTTGCTACAATCTTGTCGACTTGCTTCTGTTGGATAGAAGGTGCTTGGGTTGAGGCTGTAGTGGTTGCAGTATCCTTTTGTTCACCTTTTGAATAGATTGTGAAGAAGATGAATTTTTTAGTATGAGATATTACCTTGTGGCACTTTCTAGGTGGAATAGTAGTCGAAACTACATCTAGTATTCTGTAGATTTGACCCCCCAGAAAAAACAATGAAAATACGGGGTCGAGACACATAAACAACATGATGCTTCCACATATATGGTTGGCCCAAGAGAACAACAAAGACATCTAGTTGGGAAACATCAAATAATACCTCATCCTTGAAGGGATGGATGCCGTATGACAATCGACACTCCTGGTTGACATGAATATCTCGTCCTTGGCGAAGCCACCCGATGTTGTATGGATGTGGGTGTGGTGTTGTCGACAATCCCAACTGTTTGACGACCTCTGCTGAGATGAGGCTATTTTGTCTTCCACTATCGACAATAAAATGCAGTGGGGTCCCCTTCACCCATATTTGTGAATGAAAAAGGTGCTCCCCCTCTTTAGGATCTATTGGTTCTTCCGGTTGAATCGCTGCGGTCACGACAATAGAGGTGGGGTCTGCGTCGATGATCTGTCTTTTACCAGTATTTTCATAATCATATTCTTAATTAGGTTTTGAATCGTTGTCTTTGATCTCGACCACCAATGAATGTTTTGAATGACATTCATCGGTGTTGTGCCAGAGGCTTTTGTGGAAATCGCACCATTTTCCGGTGTCCTTCTTTGTCTTCCCGTGACCCTTCTTTTCCTGTGGCTTGGACTGGTTCTCGAGAGACTGTTTGTTAGGGTCATCTTTTTCATACTTTGGTTGTTGCGGATTTTCAAACTCGAACTCCCGTTTATTCTGGTGCTTAAATTTCTTCTCGATTTTAACAACATATTGATAAGCAACACCGAGTGATGAGATGTCCAGAAAATCCATTTCAGTTTAGATGTATCTGTGTAGAGCCCCGCGATATTTCAGAACCAAATGTCATTCGGTGTCTTTGATACCCAACTTGGTGCGCAAGGTATGGAAGGTATTGGTGAACTCCAGAACTGCTTGGCCCCTCTCTTGCCACAGTGTGGTCCATCTCATGTACTGGTCCTCATAGTTTCCAACAAGGTAATATTGTTCATTTACCGCATCCACAAAAAAATCCTAAGTGGGCTCAGCCCCATATATTCCAGACCACTCTGTGGAACTTTGTTCCCAGTAAGTTTCCCACCAATGTTTGACATGGGGGAGAGATTTAAGGAGTGCGAAGGTGATCTTTTCTCTTTCGAAAAAATTATGAATAGAGAAATAACCTTCTAACAGATTTAACTATTTGTCTAGGGCAACCGCATCTATCTGACCTTCAAATACGAGAATATCAAAATCAAACTATACCTTGAAAGGAAAGGTGCTTCCAAAGTGGTTGTTTGATTAAGCTATGCCTATTTCTATCAGCAGGTGTTGAAGGATGTGGGGAAAATTCTTCATCATTTCGTCCCTCTGTCGCGTGAGAGCTTCTTCAAGCAACAGATTTATAAGATTGTTTTCTCCGTCGTTTTTCTTTTCTTTGGCCATGCAGGGTTTCTTGCGTGTGCGACATATATTGTCTTCATAGAGACAAGCTCGAGACCCAACTTTCTATACTCGGACCTCATCGGGGACATGCACTGAAAAACGATCAAGAGTAGCTTGCTCTGATACCATTGATCCAGATTATTTTCGGCACGAAATGAGAGCAGAGATATAATAAAGAAATGAACAGAGATATCATAGATATTCAATAATATAACAGAACTATATCATAGATGAAACCATAAACATAGATATACAGTAATACATGATTTCTATTAATGAAATAAATGTACAAAGACTGTAAAAATATAGAGTGAAAGACTCGCTAGAATGGTGGCAGCGTATCTCTGAGAAGAGATGTGACGGCTACTCGCATTCACAAGAATATGATTACAATGAGGCTCTGAAGGCCTCTTTACAATAAACAGGAATTCTCAAAACCCTATACATCCAAAAACCTAACCCTAGGAGATGAAGCGCCAAAAGTCATG
>SNQJ01S0142316.1:4916-24685 GCA_010110895.2 Picea sitchensis
ATGCTTCCTTCGACAATCGCTCTTTGATCAGAAATATATTGATTCAAAAATACAGACAAGAAGAAAACTCATTCAAAACAATCAAAGAAAACAAAAAACACACAACAAACCAAATCAAATTTTATTAATGGGATTCAAAATCAAAAGTACATAAAAAAAAACAAAATCAAAACAACAAAAGCAAGCTTTTCAGGAAACGATTTTGGCCAAAGATAAACTTGATCTTTTGGATCCACTAGCATCTCATTGTAAAATAAAGGAAGAAAAAAATCATATAAAATATCATGTGCGAGCAAGTTCTTTTCTTAAGATAGTGATGCATGAGATGTTACTTTGACCAAGCATTATTATTAAAAATAAAAGAGACTAAAAAGAAAATATACTTTTTTTTATTAAGATGAGTGCAGTCCTATTCGTGGCACCTTGGGTCAGGGTTGAATTGACAATTCAAATTTATTTATCTCTTTACTTTCCATTTAAAATTTTCATGATGATACTGCGTTTTTGAAGAGAAATATTCAACAAAAAACAGAGAGAAAAAGATTTAAAGTGGACTTACCTCACAACATTCATATTATGGTTCTCTTAGTGTACCCACTTGTGTTCATAACTTCATTATTAAAAAGAGACAGTGAGAAATAAAACTAAAGGAAACATACTCCTAAACCTACTCTAAACTACTAAATATATCAAAAATCTAAGTAAAATCGTATTTTTAGTGCAGCCACAAGAGCATCTTCAATCCCGCAAGGCATAGAAAGTCGAAAATCAGAATAAAAGAATGTATTATTTTCATATACAAAAGAAATATGTCATGTTTACCTCCTATATATTCATTTAAAAACAAAACAAGAACGACCTTACCATTCCTTTGAAACTTTTTGATGTATGAATCCTCCAACCATTCTGCAATCTTGTCGTGATATGGGTCATAATGGCATGGAAGTGTGTAAGTAAGTTTGGAAAACTTGTCAATGTTATGGGGACCCGACATAACCATCAACCAAGGCCGAGGTGCCCCATCCTCCTGACAATTCTCCAAGTGTTCATCAATTTCTTCACATGGAGGATATAAAAAAATCATGTCATGCTTACTTCCTAGATATTTAGGTAGAAACAAAGCAAACCCAACTTTATCTTTATTATGAAGATTTTTTAGATACGAATCTTCAAGACATTCTAAGATCCTAACATAAAAATTAGGATGCAAATTATGACTTTGATGAAATGGATATATCAATGGAGAACACATTATAAGAGGATTCATGATATCAATTAGATTATTAGTTTGAACGCTTACTTTGATGAGATTGATCGTTTCAAAATGTGAAGCATAAACATTAAAATTTTAACTAATCAAAGAACAAATATGAAATGTAGAATATTTGATCTCCGTAAGAATGAGTGCATTGTATTTTTAAAAAATAAATCGTGTAAAATCATCTTGCAACATGTTTTTTTTCCCATGCGAGTGATGAAAGTGAAAGAGCATCAAATCCGACTTCAGAAATGTTATGTTTGGAATTAATTCCACCAAATCTTGGCATATCGAAAAGATCTTATTCTGATGGAAAAGAGTAAGATATCGTGGGTAAAGTATCATGCCCACCAGAATCTAAGAAGAGATCAGGATATAAAGAGTAAAGGAATCATAAATGAGAACATGAAAAAAATCTCTTGAGCTATGATATTTAACAATGGTATTCTCAATACATTCTTCTTCACTTTCCTTAAAACTTTCAGTCTGTTTTGGTGATAAATTCCTCAACATAGTATGATCATCTAAATTTGTCTCATGTATGATAGATAATTCAAAACTTTCATGACAAACATTTAATCTTTTCTATGGATAAGGTATGATTTGTGGATGAAGGTTTAAGGTTTCTTCTTCCAATTGCAGATCTACATCTCTAATCAGTTTCATTGGAATGTTAGAATGTTTAAGATCATTTTCATCACCTAAGTCTTCTTCAATAAATGAATTTAAATACTGATTAGAGCAAGAGTTAGAAGAATATAGACATTTACCTTGACCCAACATCAAATATTCTTCCACAATGGTCGAGGATTGAGTATACAATGATTAAGAGGAAAAACCAATTTGATTGTCAATAAGAACATTTTCAATAGATTCTACCTCCCTTGCTTGTTCAAAATTTTCGGATGGATTCCTCTCATCCTATGAACACAATTCTTCTCGCAATTGAGTGGTAGGATTTGTAACCAATTCATCATTCGTGATTGAATATGACTAGATGAAAGGGATGCAAGAATCATAGAGGAGATTTAGTAAAAATGACATGTCATCAAGATTAAATTTACAAAGTAAATGATGGATTCTTGTTGAAAATTCTTCTGGAGATGAATTTCCATTAATTAGTAAACTATGAAATTCTTCACATAATTGATTGTAATCATAGTTTTCAAAAGCATCTAAAAATTCCTCTACAAATTGAAACCAATCAATAATGTGATATGTTGGAAAAGACTCAAACCAATGTTTAATCCGACCCCTAAAATTAAAAGCAAACAATCTGCATAAAACCTTTAAATCATAAATATCATGCTTGATGTATTTACACAAAATCTTGTTATTATGGTCTTTTGCAGATACATCCCCCCCGCCATCAAAGGTGAGTTTGGAAAAGTGAGAGACTGTCTCGTTGGGAATATTAGGTAATGAGAAGTGGAAAGCATATTCCAACACAATGATTTGGGGAGCCATGGGGAATTAAATACATTTAAAACAAAGACTCCTGTAAGGTCAGCTGGTCAGTCTAGCCTACCTTCTAGTGCATTTGAAGATGACACAGAAGAAGAATTTATAAATATGGAATTATGACAAGCTGAGGGATAAAACATTTAATCATTAAATTTACCTCGACCCTCCTTCTAGCGCCATTTGTTGACGGGCGAATTTGACACACCGTCAATTGGAAGGTCATATCCGGACCGGGATTTTCTAATTAACCCAAGTCGTTTGGTGTGATCTAACCCGAAGGGTTTAATGAATCTGTTATCCAACTAAGGTCCTAAAAATAATAAAAGAAATAAACTAATCCAAAGCTATGATTCTAACAATTTATATACTAATTACAAGTGTTCAAATAGAAACATGAATATACAAATGATTATAAACAATCTATATACAGTTTGTAGGGTTTACTTGAAATCTTGCGAAATGAATGTTCATAATAGTGTTTCTAAATAAGAAATTAAGAACATAAATCTCACTAATGTTTAAAGCTAACAAAATTATAAATACTAAGCTAATACGATTGAAACAATGACATAGAAACAGTCAAAGCTAATTAATGCAATCATTGTTTCATTAATAAATAATTTAGTTAAATAACACATAGACTAACCTGTAGCTGATCAACAAAACTGAGTCTAACTCTCTATGTTGTTTGAGCTCCTGCTTGTCATTCTTTTAAGGGAAACCTATAAGAGAACAATACTAGTACTTCCAGAATAAATTCAAAGAAGTGTTTGATATTTGGAGTAAATTATGAAAACAAAAAGATAAATAATTATATATCCTGTAACTTTGAGATATCCAATAACTAAGAATGAGTGAAATATCAACCCTCGGTAATGGTGTTATCAACTATTTAGCATCAGACGTAAATCCAAAATATTGAAATAGATGATCAATTACAGATATAAACTAAATCAAAAGATAATGAACAACATAAAGAAAAACATGATATAAAATATTATGTGAAGAAAATACTAAAGCTAATTCGACACAAATAACATTTCATATCAAGAAATTAAATGAGAAGACAATGAAAAAACAATACACAATTTACACAGGTCTAAATCCAAAGAGTAAACTGTTTTCTAATATAATTTCAACAAAACATGTTCATTATAAGGTCCAGTGAGAATATTTTGGGATAATAGACTCTTAAAGATTAAAACAATTTAATACATAAATGATAGCAATTAACTGTGTATTGATAAAACAGACTAAAGCTAATTTAAATCAATGCATAATCAATTACTCAAAGAATATGAAGATATTATAATAAAAATAAAATGATTTTACTCACAAGACAAAAGTCGTTAAACAATCTGGAATTTCATATTCTTCTTCGAAAATACTCGTCCATTCTCTCAAAATTCCAACCATCCGTTACTCCATTTGAAAAGAAAAAGTTTACAAAACAAATAATATACAAAAAAGAAATGATCAAAATCCTCCTCTGAATTTCATGGATATCCATTGCTCTGAACTTTCTCATATATTTATACAATGAATGAATAGTCTAAGCGTCACTAATAATTTCCGCCAACTGAAAATTTTCTCATAAAGAGAGACAAATATCTCTCAAATCGTGCATTTGTTTGGGAAAATTCTCGTCAATAAGCTAAATGGGTCCATTCTGGAGATGGGTTTTCAACCGTTTCTTCATATTCCTTACGGTTTGGCTGAAACAAGTCCCACAAAATTGTTTGTCTATTCTTGAATGCATTTCCAAATCGTATTTGTTGCTGCTAATAATTTTTTTGCAACAATCCAATATTATTTTTGGATCAATTATGTTGAACATATTTAGATAATAAAATCAAGCCATGATCAAATCCGTACCAAATAACTGATAATAGAAACATGTGAAACAAAAATAAACTTAAAGTAATAACCTAAAACTTGTGAATAAAACAAAATCTAGAACAATAAAATAAAAGCAGAATTTAAACTAACTATATGTTCTAAACAAACATTGTTTATATTTTCCTTTCAAATATGATCTTAAAATTCTAGAAGAGGAGAAAAATATTAATTTTGGGTTTTCACAAAATCAAACAAATGATAGATAATTCTTTTTTATTTTTATTTTATTTTGAAATGAGATGCAAAATGACAAAAAGAATTTAATTAATTTAGACTCACCAAATGATTTTTTGAAATGATTGCTAATGAGCAAAAGATGAAAACATAATCATAATTTAAACGAAAGTAAGCAGTTGATAAAAAATGATGTTTTCGTTTGAATAATTAATATTTCTGTGTTCGTCTCTCCTTCATTCAAATTTGATCAAATGTGAAAAAATGGCATAGAAAAGATGTGTCGCAATAATCTTTCTTCATGTAAAATCATTGTTATTAATCCATGTCTTCAACCAAGCCATTCTCATAGAAGATAAATTCAATAAGGAAGAGGTGATAACAAACTACGAAATTATGAAGCTCATCCATCAACATCAAAACTCTGTAGAAAGAAAAAGGAAATGGCATTTGAATTTCATGAAATTCAAACAGAACAAAACAAAAGAATATAAACTCAAACCAACCTCGAAACAAAGCAAACCAATACCAATCCAATCAAGTCAAAGGGAAAAAAATGAAGAATCCAAGTAAAATTTCGAGGGACCCTAGATTTTGATTAAAAATAAAGAAGGGCGTTGTTGGGACCCAACACAAAGACAACACAAAATATTTTCTTTGTTACCCCTTTATTTACATTTTCAAAGTTTTTTCTTTCAATTCTATTAAATAATTTGTCATTTTTCCCATTTTTAAATATTTTTTTTCCATCGATGTGAATGGAATTTTTTTCACGCACCAATGGTCGGTGTGTAGATAGAGCACTACACACGGTGTGTTGTGTTGTTTAATGTAGTGAATCATGTGTTATGCATACCTTTATACTTGGTGAATTGGGTCAGTTTGCTTCATGATGACACAATGCACTACTCCTGGTGCATATAATCCACATCACCACATTATTAAAAAGAAAAAAATGTCTTCTATGGCAGTGTGTGCATGTTGGTTAGACACATTGATTCCTACTATGTTTCATTCACATCAATTCACCACCAAATCAAAGTAAAAATTGCCTTGAAAAAACAATGTGTTGCACATAACTATACATACTTGTGTGTGCAATAAACTACAATGCATTGATAAAATATTTGGATGCATGAATGAATGCACTGAATGATGATTGGATGCACAATGATCAGTATGTTTTCTATTAATAAATCACTACATAATATTTTAAACATAAACATCAATTTATTAATTAAAAGAAAAACATTAAAATACTTAATTTCTAAATAACATTTTTAAACATCCTTTTATTAAGAGTTTAAGCTTAACATATTCACTTAAAACACATAAACAATAATATTTCATATTTCATTTATCAATAATTTGATCTTTGGACATTAACATAAAAACACTTAATTTCAACCACTTATAACATTTTAAAACACCATTTTATTAACCCAAAAAAATTAAACAAGAATCTATTACTAAGGAATTCAAAAGTGAAATGCTTTTTATTCAAAATCCAACATTTTACTCATAAGCAAAAAAAAAACCTCCCATTACATCCATGAAATCTTACTAAAACGAGCCTCTATGTTCTAAATCTACTAAAAGCTAAAATACCATCCATTGATGTTCCACCTCGATTTCTTTTACCACCATATCAATCAATGAAAATGGATTGATGGAAGGAGTGTCTACCAAGAGATTCAAAGAGTTCATTTTAATTATCACCAAGTCATATAAGAACGCCATTTTTACATCTCTCGAAATGAAATTGTGTAGAGGAACAACTGCAGTTAGTTGGTATAAATGGGTCAGATTCAAAAGTTCATTGTAATTGGCATGCATGTCTTCATGATCAAGTTGTGCTTTGTATATAATCCAACGGTTATGGAGCAAAGTATAGATACATTTTCAATTTTTTATTTTGCTTTGAGATAAAGATACTCTTTTTGAAGTAGTATTTGTTTATTTTTATTTTTTTTCAAATATTTATTTAAAAATATTATTATAATTTAGTTATCGATATGTAGTAGTGAGAATAGAAATTACTAATAATAAAGATAACAATCATTAATTATTATCACTTAAAATAATCAAATAATTAATAAAAAAATAAACTTTCACTCCTACCAAATACCTCTAAATCTAGAACCATCTTTATGTTCAAAATCATACAGTATCAAGCATCTACTTTATTTTAATCTATACATAAAACTAAATTGCTTTAAAACATCATACATCTTGACTTTGACAAATACAAATATAACTTAATACAACATTCACATTCAAATCAAGAATTATTTATATTAATTTTAATAATTATTATTTATACATTAATATATATTTGTCCATTATCTTCCCGCTAGAGAGAGGAAAGAGTTTTATTGTAAGGCAGAATAAGATAATGTGTTTGGTTTTTATTTCATATACATTTACTTTTTTTTACAAGGAGAAAAGGATAAGTGAGTATAACATTTCATTTTCTACACGAGGTTAGTTCAATTTATGTTCATTTCTAGTATAAAAGGTTAATTCAAATTATTGTAATCAATGCCTTTACCGTGGTTACAATTGGGTATAGAAAGGAGTGAAGTTTTATTGATGAGTTTTATGAGCTCGTGTAATTTTTTATTTTTTCAATTAATGTTTTGAATTTTTTATCAAAATTTTATGGATAATTTTAAGTTTAAAATTGTATGGTCTAAATTTTTTATTAATAAAATAGAATTATAATTTAAAAAAAAATGTTTTAAAATTTTTTTATTTAAAAAATACAACATATATTCATTAGAGTGGAATATATATATTTTGTTAGAAAAAAATACAAACCCTATCTTAATGAGTTAATAGGGGAAAAATTCACTTACATCCCTTGGTGAGATAAGAAGTAAAATATCTCCCCCCAAAATTCTACAGCCATGAAGGTTTGATAAGAAGTAAAATATCTCCCCCCAAAATTCTACAGCCATGAAGGTTTGAACATGGGTTGTTTACATAACTACACTCCATCCCAATTATTAAATTACTAAAACACTTTGGGTTTGTAAAAAGGTTTGGTTAGACTTTAATGCTCATCTATAAAATTGATTCTATCTATCACTTAGTCGAGTTAATCAATGGGGAGTTTTCATTCCTTGTCACATGGTGCTCTTGGGTCTTACCTCTAAGTTTTATGATCTCAATAATAATAGATAATAAAAAAATGTTGGTTAATTTGGGAGTGAATAAGTCAATGGATTTTGATAGTGGGATTGAATAAGTTTTGATAGTGGGGTTATTTGGGGAACTTAAAAAAAAGGGATTATTGGGATTATTGTTAAAAGATAATTTGATTTTTTAGATCTATGTAATGAGTTAATTTGGGAAAATAAGCTTGCTACTTCAATGAAAACATAAGGATTGTTAGTGTTAACTTTTTAGAATTTTTTTAAGGGGGAAATCCTCAACATTGTTTCCTTTCCTCCATACATAAAAAATTTTAAACATTTATTTTGAAAAAAAATATTCAAGCATGGAGGGAGGAGGGAAGATTTGTAGTGTCAACCCAATGCTTCCACATTTTAAATTTCTAAAAAATGATAAAATTTGGAGAATTTTTGGTAAATTATTTGTAATTTCATGCATAGAGGGATGCATGAGATAGAGAGGGGGGAGGGATGCAAGGACTCATTCATGTAGGGAGTGGGGCTTGAAAAGTTTGGGGTGGGGAAGGGTGGGGGGGAAGGGGGTGGGGGTGGATTCTCTTCATCCTTCCCTCCAGTGTTATTTCAAATTTGGCACAAGAGGGGGGGGTGGGGGGTGGATTCTCTTCATCGCCCACTCCTTCCCCCTCCCTCCATGCTTGAAATTATTCAAAATTTGGCATAAAGCGCAACCCTCCTTTCCCCATGCATGGAATTTCTCAAAATTTTTAGCAACTTTATAACATTAAGGGTGAATTAAGGTAAAATTTTCCTCTAGGGAAAGAGGTAAAACTACAACTAGGGTGCAGTATCCTAGGCTTCATGTATGGCACCAATGGCTAGGTACTTTGAATACCACATAACTCTTTTTCTACTAGCCTCAACAATGATCATATAGGGATATTGAGTAGTTATTGGATACTATTCATGGATTGAAATTCCCCTTTTGGTATTGGAGTATGACCTTAAATTACTTTTGGTTGGCTAAGAGCTCATCTTTCTCAAATAGAAGGAAATAGTTTAATGGCTCAAGACTCAACTTGGCATCTCGCAAGAGTGGAAGTCTTCCCCCTTACAGACCACCATCGGGTTATTACAAGTGACCAAGTTATTTTTACACATAATGATTTAGATACACATTGGAATCTTTAGATTGTATCAACAGAGGCTAGGTCAGTAGCCCTAAGTATTGTAGTCTTTTTTCTACTTTGAAAAAAATATAAATTTATATTTTTGCAATTAAGGCATGATTTGAGTGATTGTTCATCGTTATCCTAAAACAAAAATAAATATTAAGTATAGCCATTAGGAAAAAACATTGATACAATAATCAACAAAAAAATAAAAATAAAATGAGTTACTATATCACCTCTAAAAGAAAATAAAATAAAATAACCTTTTAAGAAATGGTGTTGCTACATCAACACTCAAAAAATAAAAACAATCCTTATAAAAGGTAGTGACAATATCACCTTTTTCTAAAAAAAAATACAAAAAAAACATCTTATAGAAAACTCCCTACAAATACAATATTTTTTTGTGACAGGCAGAATCGGGAACTAGTCGGGCACGTACTCACGTGACATGTGGTTGTGCTATCCTAATGCTACCACTATAACCTCCAAGTGTTCCCACACTACCCCACACACGACACACAAGGTAAGTCGGGGTTTCGAACCAATGACTTCACATAATGGAGCGCCTTAACAGTACACTCCATCACTAACTGCCCTACACCTTGGGGCCCTACAAAAACATTATTACATCAACACTAATGCTTTTTTAAATAGCCCTAAAAACACTTAGTGACACTAGTAGGGGAGGAATGCCAATGGCGATTCACCCTTAAAAGGCACCAATTGGCCACATAGAATGCTATATTGGTGGTACAACAATTTATGAGACACCCAACCATGTGTTTTAGGGTTATCGTGGTATTGAAGAGGCATCTAAAACCTTGGATATTTGGTGTCCTCTTGATGATTTTCCTTAATTTCTCACTATTATTGATCTGCATTCGTTGATCAACATTGGTATATAAATATCCATCCTTAATATTTTTCATTCCCTCTTAAATTTATTGTATATTGTATATTTAACTTCTTTCCCCTTTTAAAATGTGGGTTGCGGGTCAGGATACTATCAAATCCACAGGTACAAAAACCCACAATTCTATACTTAGTCACTTTTCTTACCTCACAATTCTGACACTGTCATTTTTTCTATGTTGCAAGAGTCTTTTTGTGGGACACCATTCCACTCCTCATCTCACAAGTTCCCATCTCCCTCAACCCGCAACACTCAGAACGACCTCTTTTATTTCCATGTCATGCAGAATGCACCGCTTACCTTTTCATACTTAGTCATTTTTCTTAAATGTGGATGTGGGACAACCTTTGTTTGCATTTTCCTTTTCCTTAGACCCGTGGTCCTACAATCCACAATCTCGTGTCCTCCAAAATGACTCATCCACTTTATCAACCTGCAAAATCAACTTTTCTTATGCTTATTTTATTTTACCAGTGAAAATGTGAGATTCCCTCCTATGTCTCTTTTCGTTCTCCATAACCCACAGTCCTGCATCTCGCAATCCCACACTCATCATATTGCACTTTCCATTCCTCACTTTGCAATTCCATACTTAACCATTTTTCATGTTTCTAGACATCATATCACCATTCCCAATAACATTTACTTCCCCACCACCACGTCAGTCGCCACTTGTGTGAACCTAAATATCATTATTAAGTGGCATGGAATTCATAAAATATTTGTTATAAATTTGAAATTAGACCGTGCAAACAAGAAAATTTGGAATAAGAGCTACAATAGTTGATAATCAAGGAAATAGATTGTAAAATTAATAAAGAATTAAAATATCATGTTGTAAAAAGATTATATTGACAAGAGTGCCACCTATTTGTAAAAAATGAAATTAGTGTAAAGACATGTCAAATAAAAGGAAAGACTTGTATTGTGGAGACACATTCAACACTCTTGGATATGATACCACCAATTCAAGTGGTTATGGGCCTATAAGTGGTATTTTTCTCTTCCCTTTAGAAAGGAGTTAAATAAGGTTTGGAGTTCAGGAATTACATTTGTCGGGTGTGTAACTGAGGTGGAAGATTTCAAAGAACTGGTACTTTGGTCTGCAGATAAGTTTGACATGGAGCAAAGGATTATTCAGATACAAGGGAAGCCACCAATTTATTTGTCCCCCTTGGTATTCACGAGGATGTTATGAATTCCATAACCAACTATGATTTTCGGGAATGCCAAAGAATACAAGTTTCTCAAACATGGAGGAGGAGTAGACATCCTCGAAATTTATCTCACCAACCTATGAATTGACATCAATTATTCTTAGGTCGAGGTAAGTTCTTTGAAGTATCCATATAAATAGTTTTCCTGTATTTTTTTCTTGAATAATTGGACTAGATTCCACGAATTTTGTGCCAAAATACATTGTGTAAATTCTCCACTATGTTGTTCATGAAGATGCCATGATTGACTGGGCTCGAATCATCTCAAACGAGATTTAATTTCAGCTGGGTGGCCTAAGAAAAATCAAAATATTTTACATTAGTTTCTATTTGGTATTTTTTATTGCTTACTTCTACATATTTGAAGGCTTTCCTTGAGCAAGAAATATTGATTTTCATAGGAACCAACTTATGTCTAGTACCTAGTTTTATAGAGACATAAATCCCAATATAACTTTTACATGGTCCAAAATGGTTTCATGTCCTTTTTCAAGAAAATGATTCATGGTCCCACCGCATCAAGGTTGTCACTAGAGGCTTCATCCTTTCTCATCGAGAAAGGATTTTTTGAAACTTTGGAGGAATTTCGTCTTTTGAGATTGTTTAGGTTCCAAGGGAAATCCTTGTGATTACCATTCTATGTTTGTGATTGAATTTTTGTCATTGAAGTATGCAAACAGTATAAGTATTGGGCACACTTTTTCATTGAGAAAATAAAGAAACAATGTATTTCATTTCCATGGAGGGTTAGGCAGATGGTTGTTAAACATGTTTCCCATTTAAATGAATTTTTTATACAATTATATCAACTCAGTATGAAATAATCCCAAGACATCAAGCATTTTGATCCTAAATACTCATTTTTTGCACATGTGTCTCTAGTCGGATATTCATCATATTTCAGTAAGTCGAAGTAATTCCAAGGAGGAGGAGATAATCATAATATCTGTGAGGCCTCTGTTGAAGAAACCCTAAATTACATTGAAGAATTCGCAAGAACTAATGAGTGTTATAGGAAGAAGGGTAGAGAGGAAACTAGTAAGAACCCCAATTCACCTAATATATCCCAAAAAGGTGCTTCAACAAACAACTAAACCTAGAAGTAGTGGTCTGGAACAAAGAAGGACATCTGCTAGAAATTTACATGATGGTGGAGACAAGGACCCTACTAAGATAATAATGGAAAATATCATACTGTACACACTTTCATAAAAATAAAAGGAGAAAATAAAAAAGGGGGACAAGATGTACCTAAAATTGAAAAAAGTCCCAAATCTATGGAAGTAGATGATGTAAAGAATGTAGTATACCTAGGGAGGTAATATGGGAGGTACCCAATGGGAATGTGGTTATGTAATATTAGTGGAGGCCATTCAATCTAAGGTGGAATAGGTTTGCTATAGTATTAAATAAGGCCTACTATGGTATTTAGATATAATAAATAGCATTTCTAAAAGATTCCTTCTCTAGAATGTTCCTAGGAGATAAAGAATGTTATATAAAGAAGTGTAAGCAATGTATTGAAGGATGGTGAAGAATATTTCTATTGAAAAAATAAAGTATTTCTTGAGGAGTGCATTCCTTCCATAATGAATAATATATGGTGTTACCCTACCCCAAGGTTTTTGACTATTTCTTGTGTTCAATATTTTGGTGGATGGTTTGGTTATTCTTGTTGAGATTTAAGGGTTATTTCTAAAGTATATTTTCATATTTGTTTAGGTATATAACATTTGGAGGTAATATGGGAGGTACCCAATGGGAATGTGGTTATTTATTATCATTGGAGGCCATTCAATGTAAGGTGGACTAGGTCCACTATAGTATTAAATAAGGCCCACTATGGCAGTTAGATATAATAAACAAGGTTTCTAGAAGATTCCCTCTCTAGAATATTCCCAGGAAATAAATAATGTTATATAAAGAAGTGTAAGCAATGTATTGAAGGATGGTGAATAATATTGTTACAATAACAATATTCTTCACCATCCTTCAATACATTGATTAAACTTCTTTATATAGCATTCTCTATCTCCTGGGAACATTCTAGAGAAGGAATCTTCTAGAAATCATGTTTATTATATCAAACTACCATATTGGGCCTTATTTAATACTATAGTGGACCTAGTCCACCTTACATTGAATTCCCTCCACTGATAATACATAACCACATTCTCATTGGGTACCTCCCTAGGTATACTACATAGAACAACCTAGTTTGTCGGAGCATAGATTGATGGAAACCAAGGATATTGTTGAGGATATGGCTTCCCAAGAGCTAGAAATATTGGAATAAGAGTCTATTACACTACACCATATGGTCTACCATAAAAATTCTAAAAAATTGTTAATAGAAAAAGTAAATATGAAGAATAAAAAAGTTGTTGAGAAATGGAAATCAGAAATACATTTTCATGGGGTTCCATCCTCGAAAATAATGCAGTTTCATGATGCATCTGGGGAAGCATTGAAGGAAACCATTTTTGACATATAAAAATAAAAATTATTTTAAAAGAAAGAATAATGGAATTAGAAAGAGATATGATTCCAAAACCATGATTTGTTAAGCCTGTAATTCCAATTCAACCAGTACTTTCTCTTGAAGATGTCCCGGAGAGCAGTTCCAAATTAAAGGGATCATATTTTTTAATCATGGTTGTAAGAAAATATGTTGGATACAGTATCAAGAAAAGAATATACTTAATCCTTGAACTTTTCTAATTATCACAAAGTTCAACTAGCTTCTCAACAAGGGTTTTTCACTTTAAGGAATATCTCCAAAAAAGACTTAGAAAATGATGAAGGATTCTATAAAGAGGTAGTGGGAACATTTGCAAAAAAGGTTTCAAGCTTGACAAAGACACACAATAGAAAAAATAATATTCCCTTGAAGGATCAAAAGAAACAAATTAATGCTTGTTGGATAAAAAAATCAAATATTTAAGAGAATTGTTGTCTAAATGTGATGTTGTTAATATTAAGAGGGGTGACATATTCCTAAAACTTGTTGATATTATCAAAGAGTTAGGTGGCCCATATTTATTAATGGATACAATACGTTTTTCAAAGGAGTAACTATTATAACAATTAGAATCATTAAAAGTTGCAAGGGCTAATGGAATTAGTGACTCAGTTGAATTCTTTGAAGAAGAAATAGAAAGGTGGCTTTTCCGGTATCTAAATAACAATGATATTGAGGACACGTTGTTACAAGGAAAATATCTTTGTGGCATGGGGTAAAACAAAACAGATGGAATGACATGAATAAATCAACTTTAATCCCAAGTATGATATATAAATGAAATGCTAACAAGACATAGCCAAGAGCCTACCTCGCCCGGACATCTGTTGAAGACCACTGTTGAGCATGCAACTCAAATCTTTATACCTAAAAATTGTCTTCAACATCCAAGATACACAAGAATATATTAGCATAATCCATTAACATACATGACAAATATGCCCATGAAATAATAATTCAAATATTTGCAAGATACCAATTGGACAAGAAAAGAGTATTTCTATTAAAATAATCAACATAAGTATATAGGTGACAAACTTCTGTAACGACACATCTTGAAACCGAAAAACTAAGTCCCTCTAGTTGGGATTCCACCACTTCAATCCTCAACCAAAGGAAAGCTCATATAAAGGAGACAATGAGGTTCTCCATCACAAAGAAGGAAGAGCTTGGGGGCTGAAAAACGAGTTCAGACTTTCAAGAATAAAGGGATGCAAACTCAATATGAATTGAAATTTCTCTAGAGTATCTTTGCTCTCAAAGTTGGATTCTATCCTTCATCCAAAGGCTTGGATATGGATCAATTTATATCCTTCAAATGGAACTGAAGGGTTGAGTCAAAGTGTTTCCATCATATGGAAGGTTAAGGATCATGGATCTCGTGACATGACATGGAAACCCGACATAATTTTAAATTTTGAGCACCAAACCCGATGTACGCGAGATATAGTGGAGAAACCTGCGTATACGCTTGTTGTCTAATTGATAGGGTGCATATATGTGGAAAAATGTGTTTTTTTGGCTCTGGAAGGTAAGAAAGGGGACTTCAAGTCTACATAGGGAAATGAAAATGCCATCCAAGCAAGTTGCATGGGGTGAGGTAAACTTTTCTGTAACAGATGCCCCCAAATGTGTGAGGTCAGAGGAGTACCTGCAATGGCCGAAATACATTATAATTCATATAAGTGGAGTAATGGAGACTCATCTGGAAGTTCTAGTTCCTCATGAGAATATTACAATCCATAATGACATTTTACACATGGCTGGCAATCTTAATTACACTGCAGACCCATGTGGAAATATACCAAATAGTTTTTCATGGCCATGAGTAGGAAATACAAAGAAGACACATGCCATAGGCTATCATAGTCACGAACAAGGCCCAGTGGAATCCAGTCTCAAAATCAATCTAAAGATATATGTATATAATGGAGTACAGTATGATCTCCCATGATCATTGAAGTCCAATAGGTACTAGTCCAATGAAAGACAACAACATAATCAGAATTTTTCTACTATAAGTTGGAGGTATTCTACACTATCAGTCGAAAGTGAAATTCTACATCATGTGAATAGAGTTGATGTCGAACATAATGAGACTTCGTTTGATTACCGATCATTAAGGTATATCATTAACAAACGTGAGACAACCTACTGATGATGAAGGTAGGTATCAAGGAATCGAGTACATTCTTACAAGTGTGAATAAGGGTGTTGAGGTCCAACACTTGAAGAACCCATTGATCATGAGACATTGATTTATTCCCAATTGTCGATGGTGGGAGAACCTACCACTGATTATTGCAAGCCTCTAGGTACTCATAGGACTCTAGGTCTCATTTATAGAATAGATGATCTGAATTTGATGGAAAGAGACCCACTTAATGGAGATCATTAGGGAATATCTCATCAATCAACACAAGGTATAAAGCAATATTTTGATTATTATGAGGATCTCAGACGAATAGGATGTTCACAAACCAACAACCCTATGTATCTTTTGCATGCACCAAATGAAAGTAGTGCATGAAAAATACCCTATGAATAGCATCCAATAAGGAAGACTATATACAAAGGAGAGGAAACCATCAATAAGGATAATGGAAGCCAAGAAACTACACGAATCCCAATGTGTGAATATATTTATTGTCATCGAACACAAGGGAAACCCCCCAGGCAGTGACCAATAAAGAGATTTCATTTGTTGGGTTCAAGATTACCTACCCATAATGAAAGTAGGACCACGGTACATGGTAGGAATACAACTTCATGTGACTCTGAGACACACTAAGGATATGGCCGACATGCAAAGTCAAGAGTTCTAAGAAATTGTCGACACAAGCTTATAGAATTCCTTTGAACAAGAGAATGAGACATATGGATAACTCATGCAACATATACTTGATGATGAAACTTTGTGATGCAGGAGGCATCAAGAAACTCTCCATAGGGACTGGAAGAATAACTAGTCAGAGGAGTAAACTCTAAGTAACGAGATTAGCTTCCTAAGGTCATGCTAAACCCAAACTTTGGATGATAGTGGAATCAAAAGTTTGAGATTTGTTCAAATGTGACACGACTATCATCGATATGAGATAATATTCTTTTCTTGTCCGTGTTTTTTTGTTTTCATAGGCAAAGAAATTGTATGATACAAGAGGGGAAACGAGTGTCACGAGTAAGAAACTAGATCCAAACAGTGGAACATACCTATTCTCAATGCAAGGAAGTGCATGGATTCTCAGGGGAATGTTTCCTCTTAGGGTACAGGGTGTCAAGCTGCAAAGGATATAAACAAGGATCTTCGTGGCTAGTGATACAAATTGTTGAGGTAAGAGGCTTACAACTAGAAAGTGGGAACGGAAAATAAGCTCAATACTACATTCCGAAGGATGGAATGCGATTACAACTTAACTCCAAAGAACATCCTTTTTCGTAGATTTAGTCCCCTAGGCCCAAAAAAGTATAAAATAATACCTAGGAGAACTCTTCTAGCCAATGTTTACTAGAGTGTTCCTTTTTCGTAAGTAATCAACTTGGTCCGAAAAAGAGTTAAACTTACACCAAATAGACATCCTTTCAAAGCCATTTAATGAGTGTGAAAGAGACAAGTTCACTCGACAATATTTTCATTTTTTTAGAGAGTCGAAAAAGATCTTAAACAAGACTCGGAGGATGTTGTTCTAAGCAACATATGATGGGGGAAGACAAGGCTCCCGTGCAGAAATTCTGAAAAAATCTCTCAACTCACTGGTACTTGACACAAGCTTGGGAGAACCTAAAACTTTCCAAGCCGAGGAGGATAAAATACTTGCAAAGGATCCTTGTAGATAAGGAAGTCAAGGATCTACAATATCATCCCAATCAAACAAAACCATCATAGGACTTGGAGGGAGTGTACTCAAAGAGAGTGGAATGCTCTCTTGTTAAGAAGGTACATAACTATAAATCCTAAGGACATATTCGAAGGATGCATAACCCTCCAAAATAAGAGTTGGATTTGTTAGCACAATATTGGTTAAGGTGCCAAGTATCAAGAGACACCCGCAGTCAAGAAGAGCATAACCCCTAAGAAGAAGCCTTCATTTCTGAGAAGGAAAAGTCTGTTGTGCCAAAGGAAGATCCTCTTTCTACAAGAAAGATTGTGAGGTTGAATTTTAGGGCTGCTAAGCATTTAACTAGTTGGGTTTTGAGTTTTTTCTAAGTGATAGTTTCCTCTGTGGTAAAAGGCATTACCCATTGTACAGTCAAGGCACTTAATTGAAATGGTTTTGTCATCATGAAAGACTACAAGTTTCTCTTCACACATTCAAGATTGAAGGCACTGTGTTTTTGGTTATGCTACCCACACTTGCACACAGACGTGGCGCAAGTGGCACTACCCAATATTTCACAGAGAACAGAATCTGGATTTCATTATTCATTTTGGCAAATGAATACAATTGTTAGGGGATTTTTATTTGTTTTGGAGAAAATTGAAATTATATTGAGTTATTCCCAATATCCAAGTTCAAGCATAAAAGAACCCATGTATTTATGCTACCGAATTGCATGCAGAAACACAGTCAGGCACTACCTACAGGCGCTACGTAATATTCTCGCAGAGTCTAAATTGCGCAGAGTTATTCTGCCAGTTTTGAGTCACTAATTTAAAACTTGGGTTATGAACAGTTGAGGATGTATTTTTGAAAACTAGAGGAGGTTTTTGTTCATAACATTCTAAATAACAAACACCTCTCTCAGTTTTTCAAAATGTGTTTTGGTTTGAGAGATATTGGATATAGAATTAGGCGTTGCGTACTTTGCACAGTGAAGTTGCATACTAATTTCCTGTAGTGGTCATGGTTTTGATATTCACCTTGTTGGGAGGTTTCCACATGTCAAGGAGAGTTCAAATGAATTCTAAAGGATCAGTTAGATGTCAAGGGACACCTGCACCTAATATTTATCTCCAGCAAAGGCCTCATGCATGAGGTGGAAACAATTTATTAATGACTTCCAACAAATTCCTGAAAATCAACAATTTGTTGAATTTTTGTCTCTTTGACTGTTGCCACCTATCTCCAAGGATTAGAATCCAATGGAGGAGATGGGATTCGACCTCCTAATGTTATTTGGATTCTATTTTCTATTTAAGGAGGGAGATATCTCTTGGAGAAGGGGGATTGATGAGCCAAGAGAGGCTAGAGAGAGTAAGAATAGGTAGTTTCCTGTGTGTATTTGTAATGATCCCAAGCCAAATTCTTTCTTGGAATCACTAACTACTACTAATTTATTGAGTTATTAAGTGCATACAAGATTCATAAACACATGGAGATCACAATATATTCAAGATGTAGAAGCACAAGAAAAGATCTGAACTTTTTATTATGAGCAATGTAAGATCAATACAATAGATGGTTGATCAGGCATAAACCTCAGATGGTCGTACAAGCAATAGATATGAGCTTCTACAAAATGCTCCCGACAATACAAAATAAGCCTCCAAAGGCTGGATATACAATGAAGACTAAATCAAGCAGATCTGAGCCATACTAATGCTCAACCTCCAAGCTGGAAAGTGCCACGTCCTGCTAGAATGATGAAGCCTTGAATAATTCTGCCCTGCTACCAAAAGTGTCCAATCATCCCGAGAAACATGCCAAATGATAGATCAGGCAACTGTAAGGAAAACCCAGATGTCCAAATTCCCAAATCCACTCTCAAACCCCTTAGATCTGAATTCTCCACTGAATGGTGTGCCCCACTGGATGACTGAAACCCTAGCTGGTTCGTCCCTGATGAAGGAGGCCTCCAAATACTCTAAAATGCTCCAATAATATAGATCGGGCTATGAGAATCCCGTGGGAGAAGTTTCGGGCTCAGATCTCAAGCAGATCTCCCTAGATCTGAGTTTTACTGAATCACAGGACGCCCCCTATGGCTCCACGACGTCCCAATCTGCAGACAAATGTAGAATGATGATAACCCTCCAGAAAAGCCCTCAAACTGATGGTCCTGCCCCTGCAAACAAA
>SNQJ01S0142317.1:0-24685 GCA_010110895.2 Picea sitchensis
TTTAGTGGAACTTTGGCTCACCAACTTGGAAATTTGTCGATCTAATTTGGGATTCTTGTGGCAAGGTGGTGACACTTCCCTGCAATTTGTCCTATGTACTTGTCTCTATTAATTTCAGTTCCAAATCATTGGGGGCTTTGGTTTCTAGACTAATAAAGGAACCTTTGTTTGTAGATAACTAAACTTGGGAAGGAATTATAGTACAATACTCAATTGTTCAACCCTAGAATGGTGAAATTATCTGTTAGCATATATTTAAATTGGTTGTTGTGTTTGACCTTATCAGATTTGGGTGGTAGAAAATGTATCTTCATGATCTCTTTGACAATCATCTCTCTCTCGAATGACATGAACAAACCCTCAACGAGTTCACTTCAACATTTTTTTCCCATTTCGAAGCTTGGAAAAAAATGGAACACAATCTTAACCACAAAATCAACATTATCATGGGAATGCTTCTCCAATAGAGGACTCAATTGGACATCTTAGAGGAAACAGTAAAAGAATTGTGTAGATAGAAAGGCTTGGCCTTATCAAGGAAATAATTGAAATCTCCCTCAGTTTCTTCTTCTACGGGACTATTGTGGACACATTTACAATTGGCTCTAGCCAACTAGGTCAGCCCTCAACATAAGCATTTGCACCTACCTACTATTTTCAAAGAGAACGTTGATGAGGAAAACAAGATTTTGGATTTCAGTCGTCATCTTTAAGTTGTAGGAATTCTTACTATGTTCTCAATATGTCATAGGAATTTCTTTTTCTACCCTATTGCACATTGTCTAACTATGTTCTTAGTCATTCTAGAGGTACTTGTAAGCATATCAAATAGTATCATCGTGATAGACAGACTATTTTTTTTTAAATCATAGAAATCCTTGACTTCAACCTATTTTTATAATATAAATATTTTCCAATGTGTGTTAAAATACACACACACATATACATATGTACATCTGTGTGTGTGTGTGTGTGTGTGTGTGTGTGTGTGTGTGTGTTGAAACTCCTTGAGCTTTGAGTTTTATGAATTCAGGGAGATAATGTCCTTATTGTCATGATTTTCTACCTTGTGGAGGGCTTAGTCTATGTAATGGTCTTCTTGGAGGGTTATTGTACCCAGTGAAATATTAGCGAATGTATATTTTGATTTCATTTGAAATAGAAAATATATGTATTTTTTCTTTGGAAAAAAATATATATGTATATATGTACATATATGTATATCTATATACATGCATATTACCTTTTGGCATTTTTTTTCCAAGATCAATGAAATTGTACTAGTCGAAACTACCTCTGGTACCCTATAGTTCCAACGTCCCAAAGTAACAATGACACTATGAGGTGGGGACTCATAAACAACATGATGTTTCCACATATAGGGTTGTCCTAAAAGAACATCATAAACTTTGAGTCTAGCAACATCACATAGTACCTCATCTTTGAAGGGATTTATTATGTAATACAGGTGGCACTACTAGATGACATGAAGGTATTGTCCTTGGCCCAACCAACCAATGGTGTATGGTTGGGAGTGTTCCATTTTCAGCAGCTTCAATATCTAGATTAAATTGGCTAATATCGTGTTCTTTTGTATCTTACCATCAACGGTGAAACGTAGAGGGGTCCCCTCCACCCACATCTATGAATGGAAGAGGTGTTCCCCCTCCTCAAGCTCCACTAACTCTTATGGTTGGATATTTGCAACTGTAATGGTAGCACTGGGTTTTGCATCAATGATCTACTTTCCCTTATCATGTTCTGAATCGGAGTATGAGTCAAGGTATGACTCTTTTTCTTTAAGCTTAGCCAACAATGATTGTTTTGAGTGACATTCATCAATGTTGTGCCATGGGATTTTGTGGAAATCACACCACTTTCAAGTGTCCTTCTTCAACTTCTCATTACCATTATTTCCATATGGCTTGGATTGGTTTCCTTGATGTTGGATCTCCTTTCTCTATCCCTTGTTTTATGAGTTAGGGTCACCATTACCATGCTTCTGTTGTGGCATATTTTTTACCACAACTTCCACTTATTTATCTACTTGAATTTATTATCAATTTTGACATCATATCGATAAGTGGATCCTAATTTTTGGGTTGTTATATTATTTGTAGTGAAATTCGAGTCAAGGTCAATTGACGGTTGAAGGTCGAGGTGGATTGACAACAAGTCGAAGGTTGAGATGGATTGACGACAAGTCGAAGGTCGAGGAAGTCGACCGAGAAAAGTTGAATTTAAAGAGATCGACGGAAAAGTCAGTCGACAAGAGGTCAAAGTGTGGGCATGAGATGACCGACTAGAGACCGAATGGAGGCCGACTGGTAGTCGACTTGTAACCTGACTTGGAATTCAACTGTAACAAAATCCCAAGATTTGAGGATTTATAGCCAATGATATGCATGGATCTGTAACCATTTTTTGGGCGCCAATATCTAGAGTTTTGCCTATTGTAAAGCCTATAAAGAGGCATGTTGTAAAAATGTAAAGGGTAATCATAGAATGCACGTAAGCAAGTTAATTCATGTGTAATTGTAGGTTTTTTATCATGCATATGTAAGTCAAATTGGCTACAGGGTTGTTCTTGTGAATGAAAGAGGGTATGATGTTGATTGTGTCTTAGGTGTGGACCAAGGTTATACATGTAACCTTTTATTTTGATTGAATAAGACAACAAGAGAGAAGAACGCTCAAAGGAATGTTGGTTTCTCCCAGTTAAGGGTTCTACGATAAATTATTGATGTATTATGTGATTTCTTGTTTCATTTACGTTCTTGATTAAATTATTCTTCTCTTCTGTTAGGATTAGTGTGGAAGTGTCTTTCATTTTCTGACATGTGGTAGCATAGCTTAGGTTTTCCCTGACAAGTGAGTTATCAAAGTAGTGTTATGCTTTGGCGAGTATATCAGATCTTGATTTGCAAATATTGAATCAGAGAACTAAACCCTAAGTACAGTAAGAGTCATAAGTCATAAATTGTGTTAAAGATCATGGTAAAGAATAGCGAGTAGTTCCAGAATAGAGATAGAAAATCCAATAGCCATAATTTTCAGCTTTGGAAGATTAAAATGGAAGATCTTCTTGTAGATCGAGAATAATGGACAACGTTGTGTCCAGGTACCCAGTCGACAAGCATGTCGATGGAAGAATGGGAGAAAATTGAAATAAGTCCAAGAAGTATGATTTGTCTTTGTCTTACGGATTTAGTGTTGTTGAATGTCTCAAGTGAAGATTCAGCCAAGAAACTGTGGGACAAACTGGGAAGATTATACCAGTCGAAATATTTGGTAAATAAGTTGTTTCTCAAAAAGAAAATGTATCTTCTAAGGATGAGTGATGGAGGTTTAGTGACTGATCATTTAAATACGTTTAATATTATGTTAAGTCAGTTATCGTCTGTGGATATTAAGATCACTGATGAGGAGAAGTGTATCAGCCTATTATGTTCTTTTCCAGTCTCCTGGGATATCTTATTCATGGCTATTGGGAGTAATATAACCACACTAGTGTTAGAGGATGTGGTTGCTTCTATGTTGTTGAAAGAAATGAGAAGGAATAAGATGGGAGGATCGACCAAAGATGCTCTAGTAATGAGAGGTCGACCAGTAGATAGAGATAAAGGAATATTCTCAGGTAGAAATTTCAATTCGAAGGGTAGATCTAAATCCTCAGTTCAGTAGACGCAAAGATGTTGTAAATGCAGTAACGTTGGGCATTATAAAAAGGATTGTAAGTTGAAGGCATAGAATTCATTGTTGGATCCGACGAGAAGTAGTCAACTGAGAGAAAGACAAGCTCAGAGAAGGGAGGTGATGTGTACCTAGCGTCGACCTGTACACATTCGAATCAAGATGTTTGGTTGATAGACTCAAGAGCAGCCTATCATATTACACCACATAAACAATGGTTATGTGAATATGAACGATATAATGGGGGAAATGTGTTCTTGGGGGATGACTCGACAACTAGAATTCTCAAACAGGGAAGAGTCTAACTAACATTGTAGGATGGGGGGAAAGAACTCTTCCAGTTGCGCTACACATTCAAAGTTTGGAAAGAAACTTGATATATGTCGGCAAGATGAGTGGTGCAGGTGTGCATACTATGTTTCAAAAGGATTCATTCAAGATGGTCAAAGGTGTGATGGTATTAATGAAAGTAGTTCATATTGGTACCCTATACAAGTTGTTAGGTAACGTCGACTCGATTGGATGCAACAACATTGTTTCTCCTGAAATCGACTTGACTCGATGTTGACACAACTCGACTCAACTTGATCCAAGTCGGTTCAAACCGACTCGACAAGACATGATGAGATTGACCCGACCAGGTTATTGCACAAGAGGATGGGATACATTGGAGAAAAATGACTTCAATCCATGCAAAAGAAAAGGTATGATCGAAGGTTTTCCTGAATGTGGGTTAGAAGTCAACTTTTGTGAACATTTCATATATGGAAAATAAATTCAGGTGTGCTTCTAATCTAGAGAAACAAGGGAAAATGGGATTCTAATACTGGTGCATAATGATGTGTTTGGTTTGGTTACAGTTCCTTCACTTGGTATATCCATGTATTATGTCTCCTTCATAGATGATTTTTCCAGAAAGACATGGATATATTTCTTGAGGAAGAAATCAAAGATTTTCGAGAGATTTAAGGAGTTTAAATCTCTTATGGAAAACCAGACAGAGAAGAGGATTAAAGTGTTGAGGACTGACAATGGTGGTGAATTCTATGGAAAATAATTTGATCCTTTCTATAAGAAGTGTGGCATAGCATGCCAAAATTCCACACCATATACCCCACAGCAAAATGGAGTTGTCGAGAGAATGGACAGAACATTGATGGATAAGGCAAGGAGCATGCTCAGTGGTGCTCGACTCACACAAGAATTATGGGCGAAGGCAGTAGACACTGTAAGATATATGGTGAATATGTCTCCTTTGTCAGCGCTAGTTGACACGACACCACATGAGGTATGATTGAGTAAGAATCCTTCGGTGGAACATCTTAGATTATTTGGCTGTGATGCATTTGTGCATGTTCCCAATGAAAAGAGGAGAAAGCTGAACAAGAAGGTAGTCAAATGTATTTTCATTGGATATAAATAAGGGATGAAAGGATATAAACTTTGGGATCTTACATCAAGGAAAACAATGTACAGTCAAGATGTGGTCTTCAGAGAAGTCGAAGGTAAATTCGAGCTTAAGGAAGTTGTTCAAACCAACAATAATCTTGATATGGTGCGGTTTGAACTGAGGAACGAAGAAGATGATTCAGATGAGTCGACTGAATCTAAGGAAGAGGTGGAAAAACTAAATCCAGTGGTAAGGAGATCATAAAGAGTAAAGAAACTAGTTGAGATGTATATTCTGCCTAACTTTCATTCTGTATTCATGCTAATTACCATCGATGATGAGCTCAAGTCGGTCGGTGAGGCAGACGACTTAGCAGAGAGTAAACTCTAGAAGGATGCCATGGTCGAAGAGATGGAATCATTGTACAATAATTAGACATGGGATTTATTCAAGCTACATAGTGTAAGGAATCCCATTGGTAGCAAGTGGGTGTTCAAGAAGAAGATGAATGTCGCAGGTTAAGTTGAGAATTTCAAATCTCTGCTGGTAGAAAAAGGTTATTCCCAAGTTGAAGGAGTCAACTTCAGTGATATTTTTTCCCCTGTTGAAAAACTAACTTCCATTAGAGTACTAATGTCTCTGGTTGCAAAATTTGATATGGAGATAGAGCAGATGGATGTGAAGACAACGTTCCTACATGGGGACCTAGAAGAAGAAATCTACATGGAACAACATGAAGGATTTGTAGTAAAGGAAAAGAAATAATTGGTGTGAAAACTAAAAATATCCCTTTATGGTCTAAAGTAATCGCCAAGTATGTGGTACTATAAGTTCGAAACATACATCCTTAGTTTTGGATTTGTGAGAATCAAAGTTTATCACTGCATATATTCCAAGGAAGAAGGTAGGTGTTTCATATATGTAGCTTTGTATGTTAATGACATGTTGCTAATTGGAAACAACGTGGACACAATAAAGGAGTTGAAGAAGAAGTTATCCTCCAAGTTCGACATGAAGGATCGTGGTGCAACTAACTTAATTCTGGGAGTGGAGATTAAGAGAGATAAAGCCGCTAGAAAACTCGGGTTGAATCAGACGAAGTATATTGAAACGGTCTTGAAACGATTCAACATGCAGGATTGCAAACCGGTGAAGGTTCCAATTCCTGTGGGAGCAAGGCTTACTATTAAGCAGTGTCCAAAGACACAGGAATAAATAGAGGACATGGAATGTGTTCCCTATGCAAGTGTTGTTGGTAGTAATTTGTATGTGATGGTCTACACTTGACCAGAAATTTCCCATGCAGTGGGAGTGTTGAGAAGGTACATGTCAACACCTATAAAGGAGCCATGCATAGTTTTCAAGAGAGTATTCAGGTATTTGTGTGGAACGAAGGACTATGCTATATGTTACCAAGTAAGACCTGGAGGTGATAGTGGTAAAGTAGATGTACATGGATTTGTCGACGCCGACTAGGCTGGAGATTTGGATCGATAGAATTCAACCAACAGATATGTCTTCAAGATGTTCAGTGGGGCAATAAACTGGATAAGTAAGTGACAGGCAGTCGTAGACTTGTCAACAACATAAGCTAAATACATGGCGGCCACTCATGGAAGCAACAAAGTGATATGGATTCAAAGGTTGTGTTCAGGAATTGGGTTTGAGAAGAGGGCTATAAAGGTGAGTTGTAACAGTTAAAGGGAAATATTTCTGGAAAAGAACCCTACATATCATTCAAAGACTAAACACATTGATGTACAATACCATTTTGTAAGAGATATGGTGGAAAGTAAGAAGGTGTTGCAGGAGAAATTAGACACATTGCAAACCATAGCAGACTCATTGACCAAGTCTATGAGTGCTTTGAAGTTCTCTTGGTGTAGAGAGGCAATGGGCATTGTTGCCCTGGGTCTGTGAATGAAAGTTCAAGAATCTCTTATTTCAGCAAAGAAGACAGCAAGTGAGAGAATGTTGGGTTGTTATATTCTTTGTAGTGAAATTTGATTCAAGGAAGATCGATTGACGGTTGAAGGTTGAGGTGGATCGACAACAAGTTGAAGGTCGAGGAAGTCAACCGAGCAAAGTCAAATTCGAAGAGATCGACGACAAATTCAACCGACAAGAGGTCGAAGTGTGGGTGTGAGATGACCAACTAGAGACTGAATGAAGGTCAACTTATAACCTAACTTGGAATTCGACTATAACAAAATCTTGGGATTTGTAGGATTTGTAGCCAATGATATGCATGGATCTATAACTATTTTTTGGGCGCCAATATTTAGGGGTTTTCCTATTGTAAAGCCTATAAAGAGGTGTATTGTAACACTATAAAGGGTAATTGTAGAATGCACTTATGAAAGGTAATGCATGTGTAATTGTAGGCTAATGGTCATGCATATGTAGGTTGAATTGGCTACAAGATTTTTGTTGTAAAGGCAAGAGGGTATGATGTCGATGGTGTCTTAGGTGTGGACCAAGGTTAGACATGTAACCTTTTATTTTGATTAAATAAGACAACAAGAGAGAAGAACACTCAAAGGAATGTTGGTTTCTCTCGGTTAAGGGTTCCAGGGTAAAATCTTGGTGTAATGGGTGATTGTTTGTTTCATTTACGTTCTTGACTAAATTCTTCTTCTCTTCTTTTAGGATTTGTGTGGAAGTGTATTTCATTTCCCGACACTAATGAGAAGATGTCCAAGAAATCCATATTTGTTTGGATGTACTTGTGTAGGCCATTAAGGTACTTTAGAACCAAGTCTCACTCAAAGTAACTGGTACCTATATTTGAGCACAAGGTATGGAAGATATTGGTGTATTATGGCACATTTTAGTCTCTTTCATATTGCAAAGTTGTCCATCTCGTGTATTGGTCATCATAATTTCCAACAGGGTAGACATCCTCCTTGAGGGAATCAACAAAGGCCACCCAAGTGGGGTTTTCCCTGAATTTCATAGACTCATACATGTTTTGTCTCTCCCAATAACCTTTCCACCCATCTCTAACATGGGGAAGGGATTTAAGGACCGTGAAGGTGATATTTCAATGTTGAAATTTTTCTAGATAGAGTAGTAACCCTCTAATGGATTTAACCATTTTTCCAAAGCATATACATCTATATGTCCTTCAAATAAAGGGATATCAAAGTTAGTGTCTACCTTGAAGGGTGTGGCTTTTCAGAAATGGTTGTTTGGTGAAGGTGTATCAACCACTATTAACATTCGTCAAAAGATTTGGGTGAAGTTGTCTATCAAATTGTTCATCTGTTGCATGAGGCCTTCCTCAAGAAACTTATTGAAAGGATATTCTACTCTATCATATCTCTTTCCCCCTACCATGGGAGGTCACTTGGGCTAGAAAGAGAGTTCATCTCCTAGTGAAACTAGCTCGAAACCCAACTCTCTATACCTTAACCTTGTCGGAGACATGCACCGATAAACAACAAGGAATAGATTTCTCTAATACCACTTATCTAAATTGTATAGGGAACTAAATGAAACCCACACAAAAATATAGCAAGAAAAATAATACAGTGAAAACCCTACTTCTATTAATGAATAATATTGTAGAACAAAAACTGGCTAGAATGGTGGTAGCTTATCTTTGAAGAGAGAGAGAGAGAGAGAGAGAGAGAAATATTTTGGCTATGATAATTAGAAAAGGATAATAAAAGAGGCTTAAAAGGGGCCTTTTAACATAAAGTAAGAACCCTAAAGGTCCAAAACTCTAACCCTAGGAGGTGAAGCGCCAAAAGGTGTTTTTGGTCCCTAGGGTTGTTGGTTTCTACATCTACTTCTTGGGGGTGCAACTTCCACATACAATGTTTCTTTAGGGCTCGTAGTAGATAATTGAAAAGATCAAACTAAGGACTACATTGTTGTTGCATGGATTACATGTGTTAAAGAAAAACCTAGGCCCTTGAATTTCCCATAGAACATTGCTTAAGGCATCAAAACAACCCTGGAAGTTTAGGACCCATAAAATCATAACAAAACTACCAAGATGGAGAATAGTGTTGAGTTAGTGGAAGATATGGGTGGCCACTGATATCCACCTAGATAATTCATCCCCTATTAGGAAGCAATGGTCCCCATTGCGTCAAGTTCCCACAATAGATGGGGAAAAATTTGTTGAATATGAATCTTGGTGAGCCATTTGCCTTGTTAAAAAAGTTGTCTTGCTTTGAAAACCAAATAAAGTTGTATGCTCTACTAGTAGGTTCCCTTCATATTGGTGTGCATGATCTTATACATTGTAGCTTTATCAAGGAAGTAGGATTGATTTATGTGTGGGTCGATTTCTTATCCACCTTCGAGGTGTCCAACAAAGGTGGGAAATATGGTCAAAGCATATCCATATTAAATACTCGGTGCAAGCCAAGGAAAGGAGGAAAACTCAATTTGAAATCATTTTCACCCACAACATTTGTGATGGTGTAAGGCCCATATCAGAGTGGTTTGAGCTTCCTATGGGGGCCCATGAGGCACTCTTTCTACAAATGCAACCACCTTGTCACCAACCTGCAACTTGTGTGGAACTTGATGTTGGACATGTCGCTACTTGTTCTTGGCATTGGCCTTTTGCAAGATATCATGAACCTGTTGTTGGATATGCTAGATCCATTCAACAAATTTGGTTTCTTTTTTTGCCTCAATCTAAGAGAGGGAGGAATCTGTTGGTGAATATGGAATGGAAAAAGATACATTAATGGGAGCCAATGGTTGGTACGCTAAGCAGACCTGAAAAGGGTTGTGGCCAATAGAGTTGTGGAGGGAACTGTTATAGATATGTTGAACATATGGAAGGCTCTCTTCTCATGTACGTGGATTATTGGAGTTATACATTCACAAGATATGCACAATCATAATGTTGACCAATTTATTTTTCCCATTTGTTTGGGGGTGAAAGGTAATTGATTTGGTGAACTTGGTGTCATCAGAGACCATAGGCTAGACCAGAAGGTATGGAGAAACATGTTGTCCCTATCTAAAATAATGGTGATCTGGATTTAGGAGCAGAATGAACTAATTAACAGGATGAATAAAATAAACACATAGATAGGAATAATAACACAAATATCCAGTGAAAAACATCTTCTATTAAATAATGAAATAGGTTGAAACTGTAAAACTGCATAACTGAAACTTGCTTGAATGGTGGTAGCTATCTTTGAGAAGAGATGTGGCTGCTACGCGTATCCATCTAAGCAGAAAATGGATTACAATGAGGCTCCATAGGCCTTTTTTATATTAATCATGAATGTCAAAACCCTAGACATCCAAAACCCTAACCCTAGAAGGTGAAACGCCAAAAGTTATGTGGGCCATATAGGTAAGTTGGTGTAGTTTGGTACCTCAACTTCCTAGTGCCATAAATTTTGCATATGACCTCAGTTTTAGGTGCATGATAGCCCGTTGGAAAGGTATTTCAAAGAACTACACATTCCACTATCAGATGCTAACTTTGTCTTTAGTCTGATTGTGGAAAGTAAAAAAAAAAAACAATGTTTAGGGGCCCAAAATAGCCCTGGACGTACAATAAGATGTGTTGACATGAAAACATACAAAATAATCCAGTTGGATTAGACGAGAGGCCACTCGTATCCACCTAGAGAGTGTGTGAGGCTTCAAACATCCCCAAAAGTTTAGAACTCACAATTATAAAGCAGTACAGAAAGACGTGTTGAATAAAAAATGGACACAAGGATCCAGTTGGAATAGGTGGGTGGCCACCAAAATCCACCTGGATCAATCCTCCCCCCTTAGGAAGCAATGGTATCCATTGTGTTGATTTCCCCCATCAGGTGAGGAAACCTCTACTGGATTTGGCCCCAGGTGATCCACTTTCCTTGGTGTAGGAGTTTCCCTGCCTTGACAACCCGATAAAGCTAGATCCGCTGCTGGCAAGTGCCCTTGACCTGAAGTTCCACTATCTGATCGGTGGATGCTTGTTCCATGCAGTCAAGGTTGAGCTCTATCGGTTTCAGTTGTTCATCGATCACAGAGGTGTCCAATAATGGTGGAAAATATGGTTGAAGGCAGTCCACATTGAATATTGGATTCAGACCAAGGAAGGGTGAAGTGTTGAGCTTAAAATCATTGCTACCCACAACCTTGGTTATAGTGTAAGGCCCATAACAAAGTGGGAGAAGATTCTGATGGGGTATGATGAGATGCTCCTTCTGCAAATGTAACCAGACTTTGTCGCCAACCTGAAACTGGTGTGGTACCTTGTGTTTATCATGGCGCTGCTTGTACTTAGCATTGAATTTTTCACAATCGCCTGGACCTGTGGGTGGATGTGTTGAATCCACTCAATGAATCTGGTGGATTTGTCGATCGCAGATTGATCAGGGGAAGATTTTTTCTGTGTGGTGGCAAGAGGAAGTGCAACATCAATGTGTCCCAAGGGTTGGAATCCCAGACCCACCTGAAATGGTCTATGGCCAGTGGAACTATGGATATATTTGTTGTAACTGTGTTGGACATATGGGAGACTCTTGTCCCATGTATGGGGATGCTTTGAATTTTTCATGCGCAGAATGTGCACAGTCATCCGATTGATGACCTCGGTTTGGTCATCGGTTTGGGGATGGAAAGAAGTGGATTTTTTGAGCTTGGTGTCCAACAGAGACCAAAGACTCGACCAAAAGGTGTTGAGGAACCATTTGTCTCGATCGAAGATGATGGTCTGTGGTATCCCAAAGTGAAACCAAACTCATTCGAAGAAGAGCGTGGCAGTATCTGTCACTATGAAATTCTTCTTACAGGTTGTGAGGATGGCCATCTTCTCGAGAATAGGAAGAGGGGTGTATAATCCTTTCTTCTTGATGGCTGGCTTGGAAATGGCACAGGCAGTGAAAGATCTGATATACTCTTTGACGTCCTGTCGAAGTTTCAGCCAATAAAAATGTTTCTGAAGAATGACCATAGTTTTCTCTACACCGAAATTTCCTGCCACCCACTGTAGTGGGCTTCCCAAATCAGCTTTGCACGCTTGATTGTAGGAACACAAAGATGGTCGAGGTGGCATAAGAGTTTGTCCTGAATGTGAAAATCAGTGACAGTGGCACATGTACCCAAGAGCTGATATGTGGTGGAAAAGTTTGTATCTTATTGGTAAATTTGGGGCCACTCTGATGTTTCATGTCCACGGGAATGGAGCACAGTGGTGATTGCAGCCATAGGAGGCTGACTGAGGTAGTCAACGACATGATTGGAGATACATTTATTATACTTGATGTTGATATGGAGTTGTTGCAGGTAGGTGGACCACTTATGATGGCGATTGTTCTGAAATTTCCCCTGTGTTTGTATGGACTGCAGAGGCTTGTGATCAGTGTGAATGATTGTCTCTTTCCCCAAAATGTAATGTTTTCATTGACGGCAGGCTTGTACAATGCAATACACTTCCTTGTTGTAGGTGGGATATTTTCGGACAGTATCGGAGAGTGTCTCACTATGGTATACCACCGGATGCCAGTGTTGAGTGAGAATTGCGCCCACAACATAGTCAAATGCATCAGTCTCAATCTCAAATGGTTGTTGCAGATAGGGAAAGGAGAGTACCGGAGCTGAGCACAAACGATGTTTCAGATATTTGAATGCTTGTTGTTGCTCCTTACTCCACACAAACTTGGCCCTACCACCGCCCTTGGTCACCTGGCTGAGGGCCCAGGCAATATGGGATAATCCCAACACAAACCGTCGGTAAACATTGGCTAATCCAAAGAAGCTTTGAAGCTCGGTCAGTGTGGTCGGGGCTAGCCAATCACGAATGACTTGGATCTTAAATGGATCAACATGTACCCCATGCTCATGAAAAATGTAGCCCAGGTATTGGACCCTGTTCATGCCAAAAGAGAATTTTTCCAAGTTGGCATAAAGCTTATGTTGTCGCAGAGTGCTCAAAACCTGTTGAATATGCCACATGTGCTCCTCCCACGTTCTGTTGAAGATGAGGATTTCATCCAAATATACTACCACAAAGGAGTTAGTGAACAGTATCAATACATCGTCCATCAACCCCATGAAATTGGTTGGTGCATTTGTTAAGCCAAAGGGCATGACTAGCCATTCATAGAGACCTTCTTTAGACTCGAAGGTTGTCTTCCAGAAATCAATTGATTCGATGGGAACATGTTGGTAGCAAGAATTCAAGTCAATATTGTTGAATAAATTTCCCCCCTTGAGTTGGTCAAGAAGGTCATCAATCCTGGGAATGGGGTAGCAGTTCCTGACTGTGATTTTGTTTAAGGCTCTATAATTAATGCAGAGTCACCAAGTCCTGTCTTTCTTCTGCACCAGTACAATCAGGCTTCCACAAGGGGAGGAGTTGGGTCTGATGTGCCCCTTTTAAAGAATCTCTTGGATCTGACGCATGATCTCGATATTCTCCATCAGTGAGCACCAATAGACTGGACCATTAGGTAGAGGTGTGTTGGGGGTCAGATCAATTGGATGCTTGACTTGGTAGTGTATCGGTACCCCTGTAGGTGAGATGAAGATGTCTCTGTATTCTCCCATGATCCCATCCACATGTTGATGCTGCAAAGATAGGTGTTGTGTAGAGGCCACGGATGTGGCGGTGACCTTCTGCTTACTGTGAGAACGGATTACAAAGAAGACGAACTTCACAGTCTGGGAAATGACCTTATTGCATTACTTAGCAGAGCTTAAAGAAATAGCAGTAAGTGGTGCCACCTCTAGGATCTTGTATAATTGTCTACCCAAAGTAATAATAACAATGCGGGGTCTAGACTCATACACAGCATGACATTTCCACAAATATGGTTTTCCTAAAAGAACATCACAAAATTCAAGGGAAGAAATATCACATAGTACCTCATCTTTGAAAGGCTTGATGTCGTAGGGCGGACGACAATGTTGGTTGAGACGAAGATCTATCCCTTGACGAAGCCAGTCGATGGTGTAGGGTTGCGGGTGCGGTGTCATTGGCAGGTTCAGCCGCTTGACGACCTCTACTGAAATCAGGTTCTTCTGACTACCGTTGTTGACAATGAAATGAATTGAATCCCCCTTCACCCACATCTGGCAGTGAAAGAGGCGTTCCCCTTCCTTTGGTTCTTTCGGTTCACTTGGTCGGACTTTAGTGGTAGTGACCATGACACTGAGTTCAGCATCGATAATCTGCTTCCCTCCTTCAGGATTTGACTCAAAATCAAAAACGGCCTCGGACTCGGAAGCCTTCATCTTGGCCACGAGGAACTTCTTGGAGCGGAATCCGTCGGTGTTGTGCCAAGGAAGTTTATGGTACTCACACCATTTTCCCATTTCCTTATTCGTCTTCTCATTTCCCTTCTTGTATTGCAGCTTGGACAGATTTTCCTAAGGGAGTCCATCTCGACTTGGTCCCTTGTTGTGTGGATTGGGGTTGCCTTTGCCCTGCTTCGTCTGTGAGGGGTTTGCAGATCCAAACTCTCATCGTTTATGCTTAAATTTATTCTCGATATTTACAGCATATATATAAGTTGTGCCCAAAGAGGCGATGTCCAGGAACTCCCTTTTTGTTTGGATGTATTTGTGCAAATAGTCACGGTATTTGACCACCAGATGACGCTAAGAATATTTGATACCCAATTTGGTGCATAGGGTATGGAAAATATTGGTTAAGTCTGGTACTGTATGGTCCCTTTCTTGACGTAGGGTGGTCCATTTGGTGTACTGGTCCTCGTAGATTCCAACAGGGTAGTATTTTTATTTAATGGCATCCTGGAAGGAATCTCATGTAGGGGCCACCACAAAAATTGCAGATTCCTCCACGACCCTTTGCTCAGAGTAAGTATCCCACCAATATTTAACATGGGGAATGACATTGNTGAGGAGTGAAAAAGTGATATTTTCCTTATCGAAAAAATTGTGGACCGAAAAATATCCTTCGAGCATATTTAACCATTTATCTACAGTGTCTCCATCTATTAGTCCTTTAAATAATGGAATATCAAAATTTACATGTACCTTGAAGGGGGTTGTGTTATAACCCTATGTTTCATAGGATCACCTGGTGATTATTATCCCTTCTTCTAGTTACATTATGTTGTAAATAATATTTTTATTCTCCAAATGATTTACAAAAGAAAAGAAAAAGAAAAAGAAAGAAAGAAAAGAAAAAGAAAAATAAAGAAAAAAAGAAATGAAAGAAAGAAAATACAAAAAATCAGAAGAGGGTATAAAAAAATAAAATGATAAAAACCCCATGGAATAATTTGGATTGATTCATACTGTCTAACCATGATCAAGCTCTTTTAATTTATGCAGATAGGATAGTGAAAAAACTTGGATAAACAGTCTAATCTTGGCCAAACAGTCTAATCTTGGCCAAGTTAGATAGGTTAGTAAATAAGTTTGATCAAACAGTTTAAGCTTGGTCAAATGTCCTAGGTTAGAGTAATTTTTAACCCAACAATTTAATTTGGTTTAAGGTGTTATGTAATTATATTAGGATATAGGTTTGAATGTCTTATTTCAATAAATTGATGAAAGATTGATCAAATTCATTTGATTTGAGTTAAAATGGTGTATTTTTTACCCCTTGGTGACTGTTGGCACAGGGGAAGACCTAGGGTTCAATGCTACAACAGCTCACCAACAAAACCCTAACTATCGGCCCTTTCGACAACACCTGCAAAGCAGATGAAGTCTCACCCGAGGTAGAGGCAGGTGTGGTTGCAAGACTCGGATGTCTGCAACATTAGCTGGGACACAGATCTATGATTCTAACACTTAACAGAGCACTCAGCAGTTAGCATTCATCAATATACAGTCTTAGTTACAGCGCAATTAAACCCTAATTACAAAGTACAACAACATTCATTCAGATCTAAGGTATTTAAGCACTAAGCATATCCACATAGGTCAGATCCATAATATTAAGCACATTACATTAACATATCTATCTACCATTCATCTATATCGAAGCACTAAGCAAATTAACATATAAACACATCAACACATCGCACAAAGTAGAGCAACACATCATGTATGTGGTTCACCCCCACCATGGGGCTACATCCACCAACTCTTTGTCTTCTTTATTAGCTTCTTCAATCAGTTACATGCACAAAGCCTCAAAAACCCTACTCCATAGAGGACATATATCTGTGCACCTTTCTAGATCCTCCTTTCCCAAGTAGATCCAAGCACACAGTATTCCACAGTTTCATACATTGACTTGCACTTAGCTCTCGAAGTATCACATAGTATGCACAAGCACTTACAACTCTTTATCACGTAGATCCAACTCTAGAACTTAGCTATTCATACTCACTACATCGCCTTAACATCTCTTTATACATACAAAATAGGCCTAAGCATGGGTAAATCCATGGGCCAACATCCCATACTTGTTACATATGACCAAAACCCAAAAAGGGCCCTAAAAGGGGTCTAGATCCTACGATATCCACTTCGTCTTGCACTCCACCTTCACCAGCCTGTCGAAGTCCCAAAAATAGGTCAAACATGACCAAGGATCCTCAAAACTTAGTCAAGGGCCAACAATGACAAAATGAAGAAAGGGTAAGTTGAAAAAACCCTCAAAATTCTTTTATCCTAAGTTTTGTGGTGATATGACATGTTTGGCGCATTGTGTTAAAGGGCACGTTGATCTCAGCAGTTGATCAACGTGCGCTCAGATCTACAGTCGACAGAGAATATCATACCCCCCCAACCATTCTGCCTTTAACGGTGGGGGGGTCTAAGTTGTTGGTATTCCCCAAGTGGAACCATCATACGGTGTCACCTTCTTGTTAACTCGGACCCCCCTCACTCCTTACCACTTACCGCCTACCCCCCCTCCGCGTAAACCGCTAAACCGCTCACCCATACCAACTCCACACTCTGTCACCACACTCCACTACCTTGCCTCCACGTCACACTCCACTCACCTGTCGCCTATCACATCTCATCCACCCGTTGTCCATCCATTACCCTCCACGTCACCTCCATCCACTCGTTGGCCATTCAATGCCCTCCACATCACATCTGATATGTTTGTTGGCCAATCAATGCAGTCAGCCATTACTTTTATCCGACCGACTCGCCATCCACTCCATAACGGACACCCCTTTCAACCTTTTAACGTTGTTCTTTCGCCATTGTATATTGTTCATCGATCCAGACTCAATTGATTCCATCATTTCCCATTATCCAAACAACCTTTGTTGAGCTTACAGTCAACAAACCGCCATTAAAACCCGGTAAACACAGTTAACGACATTTTTCGTTTGTAGGTATCAGTTCGATTGATGGCACCCAAATATAAGTCCTCTAATAATGTTAAAAATCATTTCCACCCTCCTCTCGTTGATTTGGATCGTATCCCCCTAGTCGACAAAGATTATTTAATTACAGATCCAAAGTGTGAATTTGACTTCTTCGAATTACACTTCTGGCTCAAAGATGTATTTCTAGATCAAAGAGACAAGATCAGACTCTGGGAGTCCAATCTTCCATTGTATATTTTTCCCCAGACATACCATTTTCCCAAATTTGCCTTGAAATGCCAAGCTCACTATCGTCCTGGCCAAAGGGCCATTATCTCTTCATCTGGAAAAACTCTTTTCACCATCACCCCTCAAACGATAGATCAAATACTGCAGATACCCAGAAACAATTCGGCCTCCCCCTTCTCCATTGAAATCTTAACCGAGCTATACCAGAAATTGTCTTTCCCACAGAGAGCTCAGATCTTTGAAATTTTCCTACCTGAAAACGAACATTTACCCAAAAATAATCCCCCATACCATTCTTCCATATTCTTAGTTAAAGGAAACTAGATCATTTCCTCCATGTATTGTCTACTAGGATATTATTCAAATGAATGGGTAGATGAACCCATTATGGGCTTTCTATCCATTTTCTCCACCGAGGAAAAGGCTACTACACAGTTTGACTACATTCAATTTCTAGTTGACAACATCCATGAACAACTGTTCAATTTTTCTACAAAACGTATGTTCATGTATTCTTAAATATTGGCATACATGTTCATCTTTTTCCAAGAAGACAAGTTGTCTTTCTCCTAGCAGAAGTTGGACCAAGATGGTAACCCTCAACATGTGACCTCTTGGACATCTATAGTGCAGAAGAACTCATCTGAGTTCAACTTCAAGTAGTTCATTGACCAATTCTACCATCCAGTGGTATGCATGCTCAGTGGAAGAGTAGAACCAAGAATAATGAGGAAATTCAGAGAATTCTACATTTGTCATACCTAGCTAAAACAGGGGATTGGTACCTCTACTAGGATCATACAGAAATCAAGATCTATGGATGTGAATTTCCCCCTTACAAGTTGCCAAATTATTTTCCTATAAAGATATTTGCTCTATAATATATCGGACAGATGATAAATTCAGATGATATTCACTTTGTATCTTTTAAGAAGAAACAACAACTCGGGATCAAAGGTCAGATAAGTTCTTTCATCTGCAACAGCAGAGCTGCAAGGGAAGAATCCAACAAGTTGTTAAAGGAAATCAAGTTCAATCAAAGTTTCCCATGGCACTATGACCCATGTGGCATCATTGCATAAACCAGGTTAAAGAATAATATTTATCCCTATGCTCATGTGCCTAAACCTAAAATTGAGAAATTCATGAACCAGACAAAGTGGGAGGAAAACACTCTGACAGACACTGAACAATAGTCTTCACCAACCAGCATTTCACATACTAGTACTCCACAGGTACAAGCGGAGAAGAGGGATAGAAAGGAAGTCTCCCCTTCAGTCACAGAAGTCTCAGCAGAAGACTTCCAAGTCTACAAGAAGAGGACCAAAACCATCCATACTCCTGACAGGTATAGAGGAGAAGAAACTCAGTCCACCATAGTTATGGAGGGACCACACTCATCACTCTTACTAGGCAGCCAACAAACCATGTCCACTTCCTCATCCAAGAAGCATACTGATACCACATTGACTACTAAGTCCTCACAAGAGCCTGCAGGACTTAATATTTTTGAGAAATATAACTTGATCAAGAAGAAGAATGAGATGTTGACCAGCAGCACCTATGCACAGTTTTGGAAACAGACATCTACAACATAGCATAGGTTTTTATCTGCATTTGACACAGAGAAAGGAAGGATGCATATGGCGTTCCTACAGGCACAGGTGCCTCATCCCAAGGCAGTTTATGATTACAAGAGGGAAACTTTTGAATTTGATGTCAAAGAGGTGCATCCAACTGATCAAATGGATATGCACAGACAGATTGGGGAGATGATTTTCTCTGCCCTGGAAAATACCTCCATGACTGCTGCAAAGTTTCAGGTTTCTTTAAACAACATCCAATCACAGTTGAAGCTGGAGAAGATATCTTCCCTAGCAAAAGATAATAAGATCAAGTCCCTAGAAGAACTGGTACTGAAAATTGGATATGAACCATCCAATGTCAAAGAAGCATATGAACTCCTCAAGAAGAAAAACATTGAAATAGAATCCCTGAGAAAACAACTAAAAATCTCATCCACTGAAGATCCACAAGAAAAATAAATGGCAGAGAGTGAAGGCCACAAGGAGTAAATGCTAAAATTGATCATGGAACAGAATGCACAGATCAAGGAGATGGAGGCTAAGCTAGAGAATTTGTTCAAAGAGAAGAAACAAAGTGTGCCAATGATGGTCATCCCACTGTAAGCAGTCCCTATCCTAGGAGCCAGTACAACAATAGCATCCACAACAACAGAACTTCCATCAGTTATTTCAGTGACAGCTCTAGATGCATTAGAAAAATTGGCAAAGTCAATGGAGGACATGTCTCTTCAAGGAAAAGAAATCAAAAGACTGTGGGATGAGATTAATAACCTCCAGAAGCTGAAAGCCACGTTTCAGTATAGTTACAACACAGATATGCACAAATCACAGAGGCTCAAGCAAGAACCACAGAAGCTGCAGAAGGAGAGGGTCATGGCCAAGACACTGTCAGAGGCCAAGGAAAACATTTGGATGGAGATATTCCAATCAATGACAGAGATATGGCCCCTGATACATATTGTGTTTGAGCATGACGATCTTGTGCAAAGATCCAGACAAGCCATTGACAAGATAAGGACAGAATTGGGATAAAAACCTACCGAGGCCACAAAGATCATCAGGTTCTTGAATTCCAAGACTAAATAAGAGTTGGAAGCACTGGAAATAGATGATAGGAAAGAAACAATCCTTGAGGTCAAGAAGGTTTTGACCAAGAAGGGATTAATGCTGGAACTTGAGGAGAAAGATCAGACAATGGATATTGGAGTGCAGAGTTTTTTCAGCAAGGTCAACTCACTGCACAAGAAAGGTCTTCTAGGTTTACTAGTGATCAATGATAAACTGATTACTCTGTCAGACTACAAACAGAAGATCCTTTCAATGGTGAAAGATGGCTCTAAATTTGAAAGCATCCAAGAGAGCATAACTAGCAAGGCTTTCTTATAAACTCTACAGTTGGACCTGAGCATCCAACATGAGATAAAATACATCTTCATCACCAAGCCAACCTTTTCCAAGTATACAGAAATGGATGAAACTTACAAAATATTACTCAAGGTCTCCATCCCCAATCAAAAGAGAAGGGAAGACCTATGTACCTTGATCGAGTAGAGATGATGTGGATGTCCGAGTCAGCATGAGGAAAACAGTCAAAGTTAGGTGGATGACTCACCAACTACTTTCCCATAAATCAACATTCAGGATTTGGACAGATCACCAATAGTCCTATTATTTTTTAATATGTAATCTAGTTAGTTAGATTTTTCCTCCATCATATCCTAGTCATTAATGACAGGATCGAATGTAATTGTTGTATAAATACTTATTACTTTTAAGTATTGAGGGTTTATTTTTGTGCCCAAGAAGCTATCATTGTAATCTCTTTGAGAAGATCGACCAATAATAAAAATACAGATTCACGGGATTCTTGTGTTTGGATGTTGGTGATGTTTATCTTGCTATGTTAATTGTTTATCTTACTCTGTAATCATTTTGTTTTATGTCTATAATAGTTTAAAGGAAGTTAATGAACAGAATTTGTCTCAAGCACTCTGTTTCTAGTCTTTAGCGATCTGCATGTTATTCTTCTGATATTAATCAAAGAAATTCTTAACTGCTTCTTTGCTTGATTGAATATCTCACCTGTTCTATCTTTCCACCACATTTTAATATAATAGATCCAACATTCTCATTATCTCGCCATGTGAAGAAATATTATAAAACTGTATCAGATCTTAATCTTTAAACATTGACCCCATAGCCCAATGGTTGTTTAAATCAATATTTTCAACCAATATTTATAAACAAAACAAACAAACCCAGATTATTTCAACTAGCCTAATATTTATAACTCAAACATATCTAAATCTTACAGAGAGATCCCTCTCTAAAACTGGCAGGGCTAGATCCCAGTTTCGAAGTGGTTTTGGTAAGTTACCTCTATTAATTTCTTCTGCCCTTAACAACCTCTGGGAATTACAAAGTGCTAATAGGTTTCATGGCCGCTTGATGAAGATGCTTCTCCCGTGGGCAACCGTCAAAGGATCTGCGTAAAGTTTTTCATCATTTCATTACTTTGTCATGCGAGGGCTTCCTCGAGCAACATTTTAATTGGATCTCTTGTTCCATCATATTTATTTTCATCTCCCATGGGTTGTTGTCGATATCGGCGCGGCTGATCTGGTAATGGATCGATTGGTTCGAGGCCCAACTTCTTGTACCTAGACCTTGTCGGGGACATGCACGAAGAAAACTAAATGAAGAGTAGATTGCTCTGATACCACTGATCCGGATTTAGGAGCGGAACGAACTGATTAACGGACTAAATACAATAAACACATAGATAGGATAATGACTTGGACCTTGGATGGGTCCACATCCACCCCATGTTCATCCACAATGTATCCTACGTATTGAATTATCTACATGCCAAATGAGAATTTCCCCATATTGGCATATAAATTGTGTTGATGTAGGGTGCTCAGGACCTATTGAATTTGTTTTTCCCAAGTCCAACTAAAGATTAGGATGTCATCTAATTAGAAAATCACAAAACAATTTGTGAACGGCTACAAGATAACATACATCATCATCATGAATTTCAATAGAGCATTAGTAAAGATAAAAGGAATGAATAACCACCCAAAAAGAACTTCTTTAGATTTCACTACAAGGAGAACAACTTCTAGCGAAGGTTTTTACAGAACCTCCCCAAAAAATTATCCCTCCTCTATTTATAGCAAAGGTTGTTAGCGGAGGCGAGCAGTCAGAGGCTTTTGCAGAGGTTTTTTTATCAATGCACATGTAAGGTACATATGCACTAATGCAAACATAAATAAATAACACTTGGTTCTTAAATGTTCAAAAGCATTTTTATAAGTTATAATAAAAATAGCAAGCATTGATCAAAGTGCATCGGTATCGTTGAAACTTACGACCCAGTGCGTAACATTGTTGTCAAGCGCACCGCAGTAGGGTAAATAAAAATAAATTACCAAACCGATTTTCATTGCTACACTTCATCTTGTGCTTATGAACTCTCAAGAAAACATTAGTGCTCACTCTCCTTCCAAAAACACCTTGTTTATTATGCTCTACAACGAGTTGTAGATCTCCATTGCTAGATTCCAGACGTTTCCAAATTTTGTAAATTACCATGAAGTTTCATTTTCTCTTAATGGTGGGACCATTAATCCTCGGGTCATAATAGGCCAAGTAAATTGTGTATTACCTTCCTATTTTCATTTTCATCTGATTACAATTTGAATTTAGCTTGAAATTTGTCTATTTTTTTATTTTTTTTCCGATTCTACGTGGTGCACCTGAAAGCTTCAGCTCGCCTCGAAGTGATGCATCCTGTGAAAAATTCACAGTAAGCACTGCCATCAGTGCATCTAATATAAATGTACGCACTGATTTTTGGATTACTGAAAAGGGGAGTGAATCGGTAATAGAGAAATTTAATCCTTTTTCACCATAAAATTCAAGTGTTATATCAATGTAGCATTATCATCCAATAGTTACAGAGTAAATAAACAATGAAAATATGAGCAATCACACACATACATAGTACAACAGTGTTTTACATGGAAACCCAAAGCGGGAGAAAACCAAGAAATGTTTTTTCTTATATGTCTTTAAGAATTACATTCATTCAAAGCAACAACTTCCTTTGTTTTCCAGCTGCAACTGGAAGGAGGCTCTAAACCCCTAGTTTCTTAGGCTATAACCTAAGGGAAGCTCCAAATCCCTAATTCTCTGGCTACAACCAGAAGTAGGCTAGAACCCCCTAGTTTCTCAGGCTACAACCTAAGAGAAGATCCAACTCCCCAATCATGTGGCTACAACCTCCTATGTTCTCCGGCTACAACTAGAAGGTGGCTACAACCACCTGTCCTTGTCCCATCCAACTGCCCTCACGTAGAAGTAGAATGATGGAACCATTGTCACACTATCACTGTGAGATATATTGTTGTAAACCTATACCAATCAACCTATAATCAACCTGTAAAAACATGTACCAATAACCTATGCCAACATGTACCATACATCAACCTGTACCTCAACCTATACCATAAACAAATGCATCAACCATGCACCAACCTGTACCTCAACCTGTACCATCAATGAGTGCATAAACCATGCACTAAATATGTACCAATCATGCATCAATACACATAAACTATGACTCATCAAGATGTACCAACATCATCAACCATACACCTCATGTATGTGTCAACTCATCAACTAATTGTCTCAAACATGTACCCAAGTATGTACCAATCATGCATCAACTGCACACCTCATGTATGTGTCAACTCATTAACTACTTGTCTCAACCATGTACCCAACATGTACCTCAACCATATACCAAAGACATACACCAACATAACCATCAAACGTTATCTAACAATTAATCACTCTATCCATAAACCAAATACCATAAACCCTTACATCAAACCATATGCCATAACCTCACTATTATGTAGCCTCAAGATAAACGAACAACTTCAGCAACACATCACAACCAAAAGACAAATACCCATATGTCAAATACCAACAACAAAATACCAACTGTATCCCTAAAAAAATATGATATATCCAGCAATATTGAACATCCAATACCATCTCAAGATCTAAACCCTAGCTCACAAAACATACCTCAAACAACATGTGCCATATCTCTCATAAATAGACCCCAACCATGTTGTTGCCATGATTTTTCTGCCGTGATTTTTCTGTCGCACTTTTTCTGCCGCGATTTTTCTGTCGTGATTTTTGTGCCACACTTTTTCTGTCGCGATTTTTCTGCCGCACTTTTTCTGCTGCGATTTTTTTGTCGCACTTTTTCTGCCATGATTTTTCTATCACCCTTTTTCTGCCTCACTTTTCCTGCCACACTTTTCCTTCCGCACTTTTCTCTATCAATTATACCTGCCCAAATAACCTTTCACAAAATATATATTCAATGATATTCAATAGGTTCAAGTGTATTTAAATGAGAGAGCCTTGCCTCTTATTTATAATTTCATGTAGCATCCTCAAGGGGTTATATTTTAACCATCTTAACCCACTTTCCTTATTTTAGGGTTAACCCACTTATA
>SNQJ01S0142318.1:6549-24685 GCA_010110895.2 Picea sitchensis
AAGACATATAAGAAAAAGCATTATGTGGTTTTCTCCCACTTTGGGTTTCCACGTAAAAACATTGGTCTACTATGTATGTGTGTTATTTCTCATTTGTTCAATGTTTATTTATTTTTTAACTATTGGATGATAATGCTACATTGATATAACACTTGTATTTTTGGAAAAATAGTATTAAATTGCTCTATTACTGATTCACCCCCCCTCTCAGTAATCCAACATATATCATGATCAATAGAAGGTTATTTGAGCTAGGTATAGAGACTTATGTTCTTCCAATTTAGTGTGAGAAGGTCTTCTACACATAGGTTTCAAATAAAGTAGTTTGGTCACATGTTAGGTATGAGGTAAGAGGAAGGACTATAAAGTATATTGTATCGAAAAAAGAGGATATTAGAGAAGATTGACAAGATTATGTAGAGGAGTGGGTAGATGTGTTAGAGAAAGAAGAGGAAGTTGATGATGATGTTGATATGGACAATCATTTCAAAAATGTAAATATTGATGATTTGTATATTTATTTGTATGAAGAATAAGAAAATTAATGAGATTATGAATTTTTTAAACATAGGAGGTGATAATGTGTTTTAATAGGTTTTATTTTCTATTATTTTTTACTATGATTTATGTTTTTCTATGCTTTATTCCATTTTTTGTGTTGGTTGATATTATGTTAATTTCATTCATTTTCAACTAGATAAATTGGTTATAGGGAATTAAAAGCGATTGGAGGGGGAGAGGGGCTAGATGAGCTTCCACCTTCACATTGTTGGCCATGTTTAGTAGAGAATAAATTAGTCTTGAAACCAAGAAAATATACTCTAAAGATTTAAACTTACTCCACGGTAGGGGACAATATTTATAGATAGCCTTCTACCAACTTCAATACATTTTCATGGCAACCATTAAGGCCGTAGTTCAGAAAAATGATCTTTTTGGCATGAAATTGTATTCAATATGGCCTTGTTTGACTTATTTCGAGCACCCAAAATTTTGTCCTTTAAGGAGGACATCATTCTTTTTGAGTTATGAAAACATATCATATTAGTAAAGTATATGTTTAGGTTAATCAACTCAAATTTTTTTAGATGAAAATACAGTTTACAAAAAATTCAATGTTGGCTAACTTCATTAGTCATTAGTTTGGGTCAACTAAAATTTCAATGTTGGTCAATTTCATTGGTCACTAGTTTGGGTCCATGAAAATCATGTCTTACATAGATTATAAAATAAATTTTATTCAGTTTCTAGAAAACATAATGGTTAAACCATCTATTGATTAGTATAATATTTAATATCATTTATGGTAGCCATTAAGGCCATAGTTCCCAACAAGATCTTGTTAGCACGTAATTGGATTAAATACAACCTTGTTTGGCTTGATTTACACACCCAATATTTTTTCCTTTGGGAGGCCATCCATAAAACAAATTGAGTTCTAAAACCCTCCCATATAAGAATATTATATTTCCATTCTAATTAGGTTATATTTTGTGAGATGCGATCATAGTTTGAAAAAATTCAACATTTTCCGCTTTCATCGGTGGGTAGTTGGGGTCCATGCTAGTTTTTGTTTTCCATAAGAAAAAAAACTACTATATTAAAAAAGGAATATACATGTTTCTATATTTCAATTCCATCCTTGGTAGGCTTTCTTTCAGATCTATACTACTTATACTTATTCTATTGCACTACCAAACCTTTTAAGGCCTTTTATAAAAACTTTCAACAAATTGTTCCGATCGTTCAAAAAAAAAATTATAGCCTTACAAAAATAAAAATGCATCCATTAGGGGCAGAATTCCATTGCCTTGGTTATGTTCCTTCGAATAAATCACAAAATTCGAAAGATCCTTTTTGTAGTTGTAGGGCTTCTTTAGAAAGTTCATTTGCCTTTGTATTTAGCTCCCTCAGAATGTGCTGAAAATAAAGCCATTCAAAATTTCTAAAGGTGAACTTGATATATATTATAAATGAAGCCAACTTGGGATTTTTAATGTTGTTTTGGCCTATTTCCCAATCTATCACTAGCTTGGAGTCATCAAATACTTGTATCTTTGTCAGATTTTTTTCTTTGGCAATTTCGAGAAGGGTCCATGCTAGTTGTGTCTTGCATATATTATAAAATGAATTTTGTTCATTTAAAAAAAATCCAATGGATGAAAATTGAATTTCTTGGTATAAAATTTCATATCATTGATGTTATCCATTAATTCCATAGTGCCCAATCTTGATATAATCTTGTTGGCACACACTTGGACTCAATTTGGCCTTGTCTGAATTGTTTTGGGCACCCAATATTTTATCCTTTAGGGAGGCCATTATTGGATTATTTTTCATCTCTAAAACCCTCCCATATCAAAAAATTATATTTCCAAGATGATAATGTCACATTTTTTGAGATGTGATCATAGTTTACAAAACTTTTAACATTATCGTCTTTCAATGGTCATGGGTTAGGGTCCATGTGACCCATTTCTTGTGTATTTATAAAAGAAAATTTCCATTCACTTTTTAGAAAATATAATGGTTGAACCTTGTAGTTCTAGATATGATATTTATTATCATTCAATGTATCCATTAAGTCCATAGTTTTCAACACGATCTTGTTGATATGCAATTAGATTAAATCCGACCTTGTTTGGATTATTTCAAGAACCCAATATTTTGGCCTATCTAGTGGCCATCCCTAACTTATTTTTAATTTATAAAACCCTTCCACATAAAAAAAATTATATTTCTAATATGATAAGGTCATATTTCATGAGATGTAAGAACAATTTTTAAAAAAATTCAATGTTGATCCATTTCATTGCTCAATAATTGGGGTCCATGTAAGCCATTTCTTACATAGAGTATAAGAGAAATTTAATTTGATTTTTAGAATATACAATGGATGAACCCTATATTCCTGAGTATAATATTTCATACTATTCATGGTAGCCATTAAGGCCATAGTTCCCAACAATATCTTATCATTACACAATATAGTTTTCAACAAGATCTTGTCATTAAATAATGTAGTTCCCAACATGATCTTGTCATTACACAATTTGACTGAATCCTTCCCTGTTTGGATTATTTTGGGAAGCCAATATTTTGGCGTTTGGGGAGGGCATCCTTGACTTATTTTTTAGTCTAAAACTTCCCATATTAGAAAATTATATGGCTAGGGTAATCATGTCATATTTTGTAAGATGCCAGCATAGTTTACAAAAATGTCAATGTTTCCATCTTTCACTAGTAACTTGTCGGTTTCCATTCAATCCATGCCATGCATAGATGATAAAATAAATTCCATTCACTTTTCAAAAAATACAATGGTTGAAGCCATTATAGATGTCCTATTTCTATTTATTGTATTACACAAAACGATAAAAGGGTGGAATAGTTTCTAATATATGGGTTGTAAAGGAAATGAGCGATGGATTTAAAATGGTTTAATCAAGGTACTATGATGAGTAAAATCATAACTACAAATTGCGGAACGGTCCTTCCTTGAAATGAAATTTTTTATTCTATTATGGCCTATTTTGATGACCTTGGTATGATATGGAAGGTACCAATCATACCATCTTTGGATATTTATTACATATGAGTCATATACATATGGAAAATGACTTCCCACATATTGAACTACCCAATCGTGTTTGTGCAGGGTGTGCGATGGGGAGGCATCTACGACAATCCTTTCCTAAGCACAAGTGAGTCAAACTTCTTAACATCTTGAGATGATCATAGTGATATATGTAGTTCCATGGACACCAATTATCTTAGGGGAGACAAGTACTTAAACGTCACCTTTAATAATGGTTTTTCCATATTTCTTTGGGCATACACCATTAAATCCATGGGTGAGGTGTTTGGGAAGTTTATGGAATTGAAAACTCTAGTCAGGAGTTAATGCAAGTGAAATATTAAGTGTATATGGGATGATGGAGGAGATGAATATATCACCAATTATTTGTAGTCATTTCTCACTTCATACAACATATCTTGGTAGAGAATCAATCCTTATACTCCACATCAAAATGGAATAGTTTAATGAAAGTATCAGGATATCATAAATATGTCTTACTACATGCATCATTCTAGAATAATAAAGATTTCATATTGGAGGAAGTAGTTCATTGCATATCCCATATTATCAATTAATCCCCTACTCATGCTGTTAAAAGTAAGACCCTATATGAGATATGTTTGGCAAAAACACATTTATTTCCCATTTTTAGGATTTGTGCATCTTCTGTGTAACATATCCAAACACCAATCTGGGCCATGCTACCTCAAAATACCCACAAAAAATACTCTGAAAATAACTTTGAACATACCCAATACAACAAATACAAAAATGATTTTCTTGGATACCAATCTGATACATACACATTGCCCAGGTAATTCCAAATTTTCCCTCTTAGACTAATCACAAATTTTTGCTCCATTCTCCTAGATAAATAAACATAGATTCAACACATGAAATTAACAAGAACATGCTAAACCATCCATGAAAGGAACAATATTCCATGCACAACAAATAATAAGAAAACATGCACACATGAATACATCTCAGAGATAAATAAATACATAGTGGAATATACATTATACACAAAACACAGAGAAAACTTATCTTTTGAAGAAAAAATTCACCAACTGGCTGCAGAACAAGGACATTCCTCCAAACCATAGACACTATTGTGCATTCACTCTAAAAAAAAATGTCACCCTTGAGCCAAGGCTACCAGTACACAAGGATAGGTCATAGGCCAAATCTAAAACCACACAAGTCAACTAACAATCTCTCATGTTTTCCCAACCACAGATAAATCCTAATTTCCAACTCTCTTCCCCTTCATCCTACAAAACCCAAATAAATGAATGCCTTTCTCTTCCATCTAGTCCCTCATGCAGTTCGATTTCTCTCCAGGGATCCAGTGCTAGTGGTCTAGAAAATTTCAATGATAGAAACTCCAAGGATTCTCAGTTGTGGAAATATCTTTCAGAACTACCATCAATATCATGAAAACACAAATCCGTTCCCTTATGGAATGATTAATAATTCCTCACATCCATATCACATTGTCTCTCCTCCTCCAACCATTTGTTTTCATGCTCCAACTAAGAGCACATGGATTGGAAAGAATGAAGAAGATGAGTGATGGAATAATTAACAATGAATGAAGAACAAACAACAACCCCCAAATAGCCCATAGGAAGAGTTTATATTATTACCAAAATTAAGAACCAGATGGCCTCCCCCAAAAATTCTCATGTAATTGCTTTTCTCAATTAAAACCGAGATGGTTAAATACAATATAATAAAAATAATTATCCCCTTTATCCCCCTCTCTCATGGAATCATAGCCTCCTAGCTCTTGTCCTTGTCTGTCCTGCAACCAATGATATATATATGTGTGTGTGTGTGTGTGTGTGTATTAATTTTCTAGGCACTCTGACTCCTTTCCAACTTTACCAACTCACAATCCTAAGTCACATTTACATAATACATTATAGTTCATAGGGGTTAAAACTAGGGTGTTATATCCCCCCCTTATTTTTGGCACCGTCCTTAGTGCACAACACCATAATAGTGTTCTTATTATTACAAAGCTAGAATATTCTACCTTTAAACTACATAGGAATTCTATCCAAATGCTTATATACATAGGCACTCCGACCTAAATCATGCATACATAGACAATCCGACCCAAAACATGCAGAAGTATTGTAAAATTTTATATTTATGGCAACATTTGCAATGAGAAAGCTCTCATTCCCCATTAGCCTACACAACCCAAGTAAATGTAACCCCTTGTATAATATACAGTGCTTCAAGCTATACCACTTATTTGTATGGCTTCAGTGCACTCAATGAAGAATTCTCAGAGTTGTTTCCCCAAGAAATCCAAATGCAGCAAGTCCACTGGACTCTTGTTCATTCCTTATTTTTCCTTGAGCTTGATTTCATCCTAGCGATTTTCTTCTCAATATTCCAGTTCAATATAAAACATCTCACATGTATTACACACATAGAGTGACCATGATATGATATCATATCAATTTTAAATTATAAATGTCAAATTTGTTTTATACATGAAAATATAATTTCCAAGCATGAACTTCCATCTCATAATTCATTTGGCTCTTGCAGCAAAAATAATTAGTATTTATTGTATATCACAACAATTCCATACCCAATTCCATTTTTCCTAATTTTTTACTCAACCTTCACTGAGCCAAACAAACGGTTACCTTATCATAACAATTTTTAATTATAAATTTTCAAATCAATTTTATATAGGAAAATAAAATTTTCAGGCATGAGTTTTCTACTCATAACGTTTGGATCTACAACTATAGATATCAGTATTCCTTATGGGCTTACATCCCTTCCATATCCAAGAAATTCTACCTACAATTTCCTTGATTTAGACTTACCCAAACAAACTATTAGCATATCATAACAAATGTACATTTTCAGGGAAGCAATTACAAAGTTTCCCAAAGTGATCTCATAATTGATTACATAAGCAATTCAATAATGTCCACTAATCCAACTATTAACTGGAATGAACTCATCATCCTCTACACATGTATTATCATCCGATATTTTCTTTCTTCTAGCCATCAATATTTTTATTATTATGTTCCCTTGAAAAATCTTTTATGTAATTCATCATTATGTAACTACTTTAACCTCCAACTTTATTGTTGTAGTATCTAACAACTCCTGAATTGTTCTGAACTTCTTGAGCTAGAAATACTTATATCATTTCACTCGTTAACAATTATTCAACTATTATTCATATTAAATATAATGCAGCTATCGATGATTGTGTATTTTCATTACCACAATATTTTCATAATGTAGAAAATAATTACTAATAAAATTACAATACATGTGCCAATAATCATGGTCACATCTACATAATGCATCCCTACATTGACTACATAATACCACATAACTGTGTCATGCATTCCACCATGATGAGTTGGAATGTCTAGCCAATGTCTCAACACATCATTCAAACGCTTCCCAATATTTTCTTACTATTTGGATACCCTCCTCTTCAAACTATACACAACACAAGGAAACATAGTTCTTAAGTGTTCTTTAGTGTCAACAAAGAGGTTGCAGTCCAAACATCAACTATACAAGAAAACCATTGAGCACTGACATAATGTTATATCCCTTCCATATCCAACCATATCATGGTCTCACACATGATTATCCCTATGGGTATTCATTTCTATAACATAAGCATGTTTCTTGATTTCACTTGGTTTTGATACTATAACCAATCATAACACAACATACAACTAAATTTTATCTCAATGCATTCTAGGATCAACAACATTTATATACTCTTTAATTCCCTTCAACATGTATGCATCAAAAGCAACCAAATGCATGCCTTCATGGTTGTTATCAACCTACTTGATGCTATCTGATCAGTTGGTATTTGTAGAAGCACCACTTTTATCGTCATTCCTACCATCCCCATGGGTCTTCACATATATGGAAGTCATAAGAAGTAGTAGCATCTACACCTTTAACGATGTAATATAATTCTTTATGAATACATAATCCATCATTAGTCATTCTCAATTTCCATAACATCATTATTGCATAATAACATACTATTCTAATTTCACAAGCATGCACATATGAACAAATGCACATCCATATGCACCAATCATTTATTGTCAGTATGTCTACTAATGCATATGCATTTTTAATTCCATTGTATGCATCACGCACTCTAATGCATTTATGTTTCAGTTCACTTATTTATTTATTTATGGTATAGCTAGTAGTCTTTGAATTTATTCATATTCTTGTTGTCTTATGTGCTCCCATTCTTCTCATGTGCACTACTATTCCATGGTATTAAAACTTTCCATCCGAGTTCCACTTGGTGATTCTGCAATCCAACCAATGTGTTCTATTTGGAACAACTTCTCTTAGGTAGTAATATCCAAACTTTACGTTTATGAAACAGTCCAACACCTTTGAATGATGTAGATCTCAACATTCCATCACTCTACTACCCCAACATACTTGAATCACCTTAAGTATAATCATCCCACATCCATTCTATTACTTCTAACTATCCATTCGATTTATTCATTTGAAAATTCTCTACGAAGCCATAGATTTTTCACTCAAGACCATTCCCAATGGAAGTTTATTTTCATTCAATGACACCTTTCAAGTGAAAGAAATTTTATTATTCTATCCCTAATTCCTCTGCATTGTATCATGCTTCCACTATGAACTATGATATCATAAGTGGCTTTCTTGCAATGAGTAATTTTAGACAACATAGCTAAGTCATAGCTATCACTTCCCAGGAACTCCTATGTTTGACACATAGATATGATTCACACATCTCCTCCTAAGCTCCTTGTTCTCTTTCAAATCAAGCTTGCAACTATCTACACATCTCTACCTTCAATTCTATGGATTCTTACTTTTCCTTTCTATGCCCATTAATGACATTATTAAGCTGTTGGATTCATGTCCTATGTGAGGATTCTTTTTTTTTTACCTGCAATTCATTCACATTTGGTAGCAACTGAATAATAATTCTTTTGCATTATTATTCTTTAGTTATTTATCCACTTTTCATTACTTTCCCTATAGATCTTTATTTCCTCAACCAACTTCTAAAATATTTTTCATGCTTACATGAATATAATATCCAATTCTAGGCTTGAATTTATCTTATTTTACCTCTAATTCTACAAAATCCACAAGCAATAATTTTTCTTAGAATTATACATATGATAGAAATTTTGTCAATTAATGCTACATGTCATTTTTCTTCTCAATTCATGAAGAATTATATCATAATTTTTCAAATTCTAACAATTCAATGTTATTATCCTCTGAATCATATTTCTAACGACTATGGTTATACCTTATTCTGATCTCTGAGTTGAAAGTGATGGTTTCTTGAAAACTCCATTTTCACCCCATCTGTGCATTTTCTCCAGTGGATTAATTTTATTAAAAAACCAACTTCTATCAACTACAAAAGAAAACATATCAGGAAATAAAGAAAATTTTGTACGAAAATTAGATAACAACAATGACAAATATTTCATAAATACTCTCATGTTTTCAATATCATGCTCCAATAAAAAACTATAGCAATATGGAAATGACAACTTTGTCATTTTCACCCCTTTTTCTAGACTTGGTTTTTTTTAGCAAAACTATCTATCTCTGAATTTGTGCACTTCTAGAGAAATTTAACTAAACCAAAGTTGTTTTTCTTGATGATTATATAAAATGTTGACTCACTAAAAGTTTCAAGTTTTGTGATATGGGGTCACTTTTCCTCCTCTCAAAATATAAAATATCCCCAAAAAGTGGTCTGGAACAGTGGATTTTGGCCTATTTTATCATCTCCATTCCTATCCCCTTAGGATTTATTTAGTTTCTTAATGTCTTATTTTCTTGTATTCTTTTTGTACTCTCTCTATGAATTTTGACCTATGCCAATGATCCGGGTCCATATTTTTAGAAGTCATTATTTTGCAATTTCTGACAAATCCAAGCAGAAATTGGTAATGGACCTCTCTGGAATGTTTGTAGATCTCATATATGTAGAAAAAATTCCAATGTTTCATATCAATCGGATTAATCGACTCCACTTATGGAGAAAATAATAAAATGGCTCCAGACTTAGTTTTTTTTTTCTTTTTTTTGAAACTGTAGAATAATTTTTCCTATGTGCAAACTATAATGTCAATCTCAAATCAAAAGAAATTTGAATTTTTGATCTTCTTTTCCTTTTCAAGTTGTGGTTAGACCTCCACAAGCCTATGAGGAATCTTCTTCAGAACCTTCCCATCGGAAAGATTCAAATTTTTGGGGTATGTGGATGTCTTCGAAATCTATAGTCCAAAACACTATTTGACTCTTCCCATCGGGAGACCTTCATTGGAAATTGGATTTCCTTGTTTTTAAAACATTTTGAAATCCAAAGTATGATATCCTATTAGAATTTCTCTATCCACCCTCTTCAGAAGGCTCTCGAGAATCGTTCTTCATGAATCCATGCACTTGATTTCCACGTGACATTATTTGATTCACCCACTCTTGATGACATTTCCTTTGACATGGTGCACTGACATGGTGGCTTACGTGGAATTCTCCTCCACCCTCGACCTGTCCAAGACAACATGATCGTCTGATAGATGTGAAGGTCAACAATCATGTCGATCAATGCCGACAATCATGTCGGGCTCAAAAAATGCACACTGGTTGCCTCAGTCATACTGACTTCATAAAAAACTATTCTAAATGAGCCCTTCTGAGAACATTTTTCCTAAATACATTTTCGTGAGCTGTGATGGGTGAGAATAATCATGATTTATTCAACGACTCTTGTTCTTTCAATCTTCTTCCATCGGGATTCTCTTCTTGGGACCTCAACTCGTGCCATGTTTCAACACTTATTCGAAACTCGACTTTCGATGAATGACTAGGATTGGCCTTTGAGACAATGAATGGTCCTAGTTCATTGAACTCACACCATCCAAATACTCCCTTCATACTAAACCTCATGCACAACTCCAAGTATTTCAAAAACCTTCTTCTCAAAGGCCTTTCAAGAATTCCTTCTTCTCATCTTTTGCGATGAATCCCAAATGTTGATCCTCGCGGTCGAATGGATATGGTCCATCGATCTGTAAACTTCATAGTCACTATAAATCTCATGAGAATCAAACTTGCATGTCCGAAATCAACTCTTCAACTTGTAGATCGATTCCACGAATTACTTCTTCAGCATCTTTAAAACACTGAGATCAAAATTTGGGGATTTCACTAATGTTCCCCTTTTTTCTCAAATTCTTCATGGAATAAAATATGCAACCATGAATATGCTCAATTTGTGCTAGCTCCTAGCCCATACAAGCTCAATGTTGATGCTCACGCTTTGATACCACTTTGTAACATACCCAACCACCAATCTGGATCACGCTACCTCAAAACACCGACCAATAATGCTATGAAACTAACTTGGCACATACCCATTACAACAAAAATAAAGAAATTCTCGGATACCGATCTAACACATATCCATTGTTTTGGTTCTTCCAAGTTTGCCCTCTTGGACTGATTATGAATTTTTGTTCAATTATCTTGGATAAAGAAGCATGGATTCAAGACATGAAATTAACAGGAACATGTTAGACCATCAAATAAAAGAACAATATGTCATGCACAACAAATAACCAACAAACCTACACAGAAAAATACATCTGAGAGATAAATAAATGGAGAACGAAATATACATTATACAAAAAAACACAGAGAGAACTTATGTTTTGGAGTTAACATTCACCAACTGGATGCACACCAAGGATGTTCCTTCCAACTATAAACAGTGTTGTTGATTCACTCTCAACAACAATGTCACCCCTGAGCCGGGGCTATGAATCCATAAGGACGCTAGTTAGATAACAAGATCTCATGTTTTCCCAACCACATCAATCATAATTTCTATCTATCTTCTTGTTCAACATACAAAACAAAAATAAATGAACCCCTTTCTTTTCCATGTAGCCCCTAAGGAAGTTTTATTTCTCTCTAGGGCTCCACTTCTACTGGTCCATGAAATATTAATGATGGAAACTCCAAGAATTATCAGTTGTGGACAATTCTTTCAAAACTGTCATCAATATCATGCGCACATGCATCCATTCCCTTTTGGAATGATCAATAATTCCTCACAGTCATCTCACAATGACTCTCTCCCTCCAACCATTTATTTCTATGCTCCAACCAAGAGCACACAAATTGGCAAGAATTAGGAAGATGAGTGATGAATTCTTAATAATGAATGAAGAACAAAGAACAACTCCCAAATATCCCATAGGCATGGTTTATATAATTAGAAGAACCAAGAACCACATGAACTCCCCCCAAGAAGCCCATGTAAGAACTTTTCTCAATTAAAATCAAGATGTTTAAATAGAATATAATAAAAGAAACTTAACCCCTTTAGCCTCCTATCTCCTGTCCTTGTCCATCCTACACCCAATGATGTAATATGTGTGTGTGTGTGTGTGTGTGTGTTACTTTTCTAGGCACTCTGACCCCTTTCCAACTTTACCGCCTCACTATCCTAAGTCACATTTACATAATACATTCTAGTTCATAGGGGTTAGAACTGGAGTGTTACATTCTGCATTAGCACATGCTCCTAATGAAAGATGAAACATATCATCATCTTTAGAATCGAACTCCACTCTAGTTAGTATTTTGAGGCCTGCCACCTTTATATCCTATTACTCACCATGTGGTTGAATATAGAGAATCTATTTTTCATGAGGTTCTTTCTCACAATCTACTGGGATCTCTTCCGCTACTTATTTTAGAAGATTCCTTATATGGTTTTCAACATGCTTCCATGGACCATGCCTCTTCCCATCACTCTCAAGTCCACTTTTAAATGACTCATACTGTGTCTTATTGGAACCCTCTCCTTCATAGTATGATGATGGTCCTCTTCCTACTTCTACAAGTAATCTCCTAAGTATTACTTCTACGATATCTAGATAGATTCCTATGGCTAGTAAGGGTTATGTTGATGACTCATCTATCTTTCTTATTGCTTATGTGTCTTCACTTCTTTATGATACTATTTCAATATCTCATTGTGTCCTTGTGTTGCAGATGAAGATGATCTTATAATTGGATTCTCTAGTTCTCATGTTGTAAATGTTGATGCTCCTATCATTTTTAATCCATTATTCAATGATGATGATGATGACTTCTCATCTGCACCATTTTCTCTTTCTTTATGAAGGATAAGGCCTATGCCTAAGTGGGTTATGTTCATCATTGTTACGAGAGCTCAATTTTCCATATGATCATTCTAAGTGTTATCAAAAGAATTTTCCACCTCCACCTTGGACACTTATCACTGAGATTATTGTCATTCCTACAAAATTATAAAACCTTTTCCCTAATCACTTTGGAGCACAATTTCTCTCATTAGTGATCGTGATGGATGAATGAGCAATATAGAATTCAAGGGGTTGATTCCCTTGTTCATTAGTAAGTGGATGGATCTTTCTGTGCAACTCCCTTCATCTAAAGGGGGTTGTTCAAAATATGAATATAATCTTCACATATAACTTATTATTAATATATTTGTAATCATGACTAAATCCATCATTTTATCATTTATTACCATACCTTGTTATAAAAGCTAAAAATTAAACCTAATATGATAAAATATGATTTCATTAACTCCTTCTTGAAAGGTGAATTGGGTGAATTGTATTCGAGTAATTTATAAATACAACAAAACTATCATTTATATTATCTCATCTTGTGATCTTTTTATCTCTCGTATAAAGTTATGTATGACTAAGAGTACCTAGACCTTTAGTGTTCTCTTGTGATTGACATTCATTTATTTTTATAAACACTTGTACATCTCTTGTATATTACAGATGCTTGCACATAGGGTTATTCCTCTCTACAACACCTCTCACTCTCAATTATTATATAATTTGGATTTTCATTTATTCTATTTGATTCTTTTAGTTTAGGTGTCAATCTCAAAAAATACTATCATAGACCGTTGTTTCCATCCATCTTCACATGTCAATTTAAATTTCATATCATATGTTATGAGGTCGCTTATGCACTTTGTTTCAATCTTACTCCATGTGTCAATTTCAATTCATATGTTATGAGGTACCGTATGCTTCACTTGGTTCCATATATTATCTTTAATTTTAGCTCTCAGTATATGCAATAACATATTAGTTAAGGCACGGCATTTTCAGACTATGCTTGAATTAATAACAGTGGTCCTATATCTTTTGACACAATCCTTTTACGTCATTTGGTTGTTGTTTTTCAAAGCTTAAAGCATATTTGAGACGAATGTAGTTGAGAGGACGCAGTAAAACTGCATGTCGTCTTTCCTTTCCCCTGTATCTGTGCATGCTGTTTGGAAGAAATACAGTTAAGATGAGTTTGCCGTGTAACATGTAATCTGTTGGAGGGGATGAGATGAGCAAACTAATATCTTCTTCATTCATTAGTGGAGGTTGATCATTATCAATAATGAGGAGGCAATTTGATGAGATGAACAAGCTAATATCTTCTTCATTCTTCATTAGTGGAGGTTAATCCTCATCAATAATGAGAGGCAAGTAAAATTGCAAGTAAAATTGCCTAAAAGAATGTCATCTTGTCATAATCATGGCTTATAAAACCCAAATTCCACATTATTGTATATATATTTACTAGCACAGCCACATAATTGTGGTTGATCAACCCGAAAGGCTGATAAGATGAAAAGAATTCTTAAAAGAATATATTAAATTTTATTATTGATTAACAAATAAACAGTTGAGCTTCTTCATTTATCTGGTGTTAATATTTTAATTTCTGTTAATCACTTACGTGGCAATCAGTTCACTATCAAAGTAATTTTTAAATATGATTAGGTAAATGTAATAAAGTAAACACATAAAAGGATGTCTTTATAATAGCTAGGAAGTTAATGATTGAAATCACAGCCATTTATTTGCCATTTATTTTGTGTGACTACTAAGAATATTCCAGCCATACTTAATCCTGTCCATAGAAAACTTATTAAGCACTAAACCCCTATTAAATCTACCCATTATCAATATGTGTACGCTTTTCAACCTAAATATATAGGAAGAGTTAATAGACTTGAGCTTTTAATAAGAGGTGTAACATGTTCTTTACACCTTCACATTTTGATATGCGTATCCGTTTTGTCAACCAGAATTTACATTTCAATTTCCTTGTGTTATTAGTCCCTTCCGAAAGGCAATGCCGGACTATAGCGTTCGATTCTGAGTTGACTGGTTACTATAGCGTTCGATTCTGAGTTGACTGGTTAATAGTTTTACATTTGAATTTAAATTTGTTTCTTTTTTCCAATGTTAAACTTAGGAAAGTTTGAATAATATATTTAATTTAATTAAAATATTTAAAAAAAACTTATTTTTCTATAGTATGATCGGATTACAACTTCCACCTCTTATTGTCGGGGTGACGGCTAACAGCGAAGTGGAGCCAGCATTCTTGTTGCTTCATCCTTTGTCCCAACTATGAGAAGCTGATCGGTGATAGGGGAGTGATGTAAATGGTATGTAATCAACGGTCTCCAGTGTGAGATCAGAGTTATGGGGGGCGTTTCGATGACTACTTCCCAGTGCATAGATCTACGAGGTGATGAAGGAATGCAGATATCACATTGACCGGGGTGACGGCTGACGGCGGAATGCAGATATCACAGTGAAATGCATAGCGATCACAATGGAATGCATAGATGATCGAGGTAAAGGGAATAAATGTTGTCAGTCACAATTTATGAAATGCACCACCTCAAGCAAGTTTCATCGCCAAATGAAACCCATTGCATTGTGCTAGCCGGTAAGCCACCAATAGTGTATCATCGCCAGTCACATTGTGACAGACAACATCACACCGCCTCTTTCTTCCCCAGTGGTTTCCGGGATTTTAGAAGGTTGAGTGCCCACTTCCAAGAGGGTGAGGGAACTTCTTCTCAACGGGTCAAGTTACATTCCAAATTTCATATTTGAGTGCAACAGGTAGCAGCATGGGGATTCTTTATCACAATTAATTTTTGCCAAACGTGGTCCAAAAGGTAAGGTTGAGACTTACATGTTTTAACCCCAGATATCAAATGAATGTTCGAACAAGGTGAGACATTCGGACAGTTCAGGCCATCCCCTGAAAGGAGGGAAATGTTTATACAAATATACCCTTTTAGTTTTCCCTATTTTCCAGTGTTGACCATAGCAGACATCGTCAAACAAGGTCAGATTTTTATTTCTTACGATGCTATCATGAATGAAAACAACAACCACTGAACTCTCTCTGCTGTTCGGGAAGCCCTTGAAGCCCAAGCCAAGTAGGCAGTTGTCAGCCGACCCCCACTGAGCTACTAGACAGCTCCTCTAAGTGTATTTTTATGAAATGCACCTCCTTAAGCAAGTTTCACCGCGAAATGAAAACCATTGCATTCGTCAGTCGAATTCCACTGCCTGCTACGAATATGGATTCTTCATCAGCTGCCATGGACGCTCTTCTAAATAAATTTGAAAGACTTCAGAGACCAATTGATCTCATGAAGACGCTAATTGTAAGGCAAGTGAAGGAAGTCCCTGCACGGTACATCCTTCCTTCCTATCAGAGGCCATCTCGTCCTCTTCAAGTCCAGCAGTCTCTTCTTGTCATCTATCTAGCAGGCCTGGAAGACATCGATCAACACTTCAAGATTGTTAGACAATTAGCCCAAGCATCCCAGGAATGAGGTTTCTTTAAGGTTTGATTGCGATCACAGTTGTTCTTCTTTTTCATTTTTGTGTTGATTATGCAACCAACTTCGTTATCGTTTGGCCTTCTTATTTCACGGTTTTTCAATTGTGTTGAATATAATAAATCATGGCATATCTTTTTCCTTGTTAGAGAGTTTGAAATGGGTTTCACAAGAGTTCTATGACATTTCTCTTGAAGAGAAACGGAAACAGTGCCCTGTGAGACCTCGTATTCACATGCTTGAAGGCTAGGCTATGACCGGTTCTTTGACATCTATGATGATACGGTCCTGGATTGGGTTGATGTCCTTGTTCATTATATTTCTCTAGTCTACCAAAGAAATCCCAAAACGCCCTCCACATACAGGTACAACTCTATACACACTTCGTGTGAGATATCTGAAATCTTGATAATAAGTTTGCATCCATTCTAATACATTAATGTATGCACTATGAAGAGAAACATATGAAAAATATGGCTAAGAGGTAATGGGGATTATAGAGAATTTGTTGTGTCTTCTTTCCAAGGGTTTGGGGTTGAACCCAAATTATATCCAAATCCTCAACAAGGAGCCCTTTCTCCAAGCCAGAATCAATTATTACCCTCCTTGCCCTCAGTGAAATATGGTGAATGGGCTTAAACCCTATTTAGATGGAGATATGTTGATTGTTTTGCTCGATGATGGGATGGACGGTCTCCAGGTTTGAAAAGAGAGGATTGGTTCATTGTGCCCTCTATTTGTGGAGCTCTTATTGTCACTGTAGTCTTCTATTCGTGGAGCTGTTATTGTCAACATCAGCGATTTGTTACAGGCATTTCAATCGTTTTTATGATTTGGAGTAGGTACTTGGGTTATACTTTAGTAAAGTTGGTATAAAATGATACGGGGATTCTGTAATACCAAATAGTAAGAAATGGGAAATACAAGAGTGCTTGTCTGGTGCTTCATAAGAATCGAAAGATATGTTGGGGACAAACATTTAACTTAACTTCGTTGTACCATATTTATACCCTTTGGTTCATGCCTATTCATCTCATGCATTCCCACTTCCCACAACAGGTAGGCCAGAGAGAATAAGCAAATTCTTCTATCTCCATGACCTTTTCCAATATGGGTGCGATTAGTTCATCCATCTCTAGCCGGGGATAGAAGACAAGAGAGTTGTAGAGCCGCGAGGGCGAGGGATAGGGTAAGCAACTCTTCTTCAGTTTATGTAAGATGATGAAATCTATTTAATATGGATTGTGCACCCATCCCAATAAGGAACTGTCAGTATTGCATGGTAGAAAATTTAAATTTGAATTTTGAATTTACCATTTGTCTAATGTCCTTAATACTTATATCACCTCCCCCTAACTCTAAACTGATTATACCACCCCACCATATTGGTCTCAATACTTATATCATCTCCTATTAACTCTAATTTGATTATTTTCCCCACATAAAAATGTTATACAATACGCTATGATCATATTATAAATAATATATAATGTTATTAATTCAGATTCATGACTTTTTGTTTTTTACTACTTCTTATAATATTTTTTTGAAGGAGAAGTGTTAGTCCATTTCCAAATTTGCATGGCAAGGACTAAGCTGCCATGCAACACTTGTTTATTTGAGGAAGTTCATGTGACGTCTTTTAAGTAAAATTATACAGTAATAATAAATGCATCCGAGTGTATAACACCATAAAATTGTTAAATTTAATTTTTTTTTCCAACTTTTAAGTAAAGGTAAATAGAATGATATAAAAAAACATTGAAGTTGTATTTTGAAGT